>OY744476.1:188588781-188794009 GCA_963556175.1 Tipula confusa | reverse complement strand
AATCTGTAGTTTTTCAAAAAAGCTACATTAACTTCGAGCATTTTTTCCATTTTTCGTGTATTTTGCCCTTAAGAAGTTGTGTTTGATGTTCGCACATGTTAAAATAATAGCACAATAAAACGATTGAATTTAATAAAAACATAGTAGTATAATAGATTTAATGTCTTTGAATAAAAATTAAACAACCAACGCAAACTAAAACCAAAAAACAACTAAAATAATCAATGCAATGTTGATTTAAAATTTTGAGTAATACAGGGTGTTTTTTTTAATTCATTCGGAATATTCCGAATAACCTTTTATGACATAAAACGTTTTTAAATCATTTTGTGCATTCTTTTCTTTTTATTCTGTATTTTTTAATTAGAACAGAATATTCGGAACGCATTCTTTTCGTACTAGAGTAAAAGGAATGAAACGAATATTCTGTAAACAGTTGAAAGCGTACAATACATTTTGAAAAGACATTTTGTATTTAAAAAAAAATTCAAATTTAATTTCGTTTTTTATAAAATGGAATATTTTGAAAATTATAATAAAAAAGGTAAGCATTTAATATTTTGCTAAATTATAAATATTTATTTTTTATAGTTAAATTTAAAATTTTTGTAGACTCTTTTTTTACACATACTTTTTATTTAAGTTCAAGAAAATTTAAGATGGAGCCCAGGGGATGTACTCTTTTTAATAAATTTATATTCAGAAAATATTACCTCGTTTGATCACTATCCCAAAAAGAAGGCTTAGACCGATATAGCCGGTATTTTGTATTGTTTAACATGCTGCATTAAGAATAATTTTAATTTTTACCGTTTTTTTAGAAACGCTATCCAGTACACGATTGAAATACGTGAATGGGGATCAATGTGATGGAAAATTTAAAGGTAAAATATCATAATAATATAAGTGGAAACTCACACAAAAAATGAGAGTATTTTGATTTATTGGAAGAAATATTAAATCGCCGCCCAGAAATTAATCCACCAGTAATCTGTGCCAGCGAGGAACCAAATCTACGAATCAATCGACCACCTGACACAAATAGAACTGCTACATTTTCATCTGCTACTACCTGTGAATTTGATTTTTCAGATATAATCGAATCATGTCGCTTCTCCTTTCTCTTCGCTTCAGCGAAAACGACAAGCGGTGGATGATGGTAATAACCGAAGGCATGCAGAAAAAATGGCAAAGGCTGACTAATTTTTGGAATTGTTTGAAAAATTAATTGATAAAATTTAAATATGTTCATTATTTTATCGATATATTTTTAAACATGTCCTTAATGATGTAAATATTTTTAATTTATTTTTTATAATTGAATTTTATTTGTATTTATTTTTTGTATAATGACTGCGGACGAATACCCGGGTAAATGTTACTTTTACCCCAATTTTAACAGTGTACTAGGTAAATTGAAATACTGTTCTAAAAAGCTGGGTAAAAATTAAGGAACAAAATTAAATGATTGTTTTTATTGTTCGTTTGACGTTTGATTTTTCTATAATTCAAAGTTTTGTGCGTTATCGATATGTAAGTAAATAGAATTAAAATTCTTTTAATTTTTTACAATATTACTTACATTTTTTTATTTATTACTTTATTTTAAACTTCTTGCATCATATTCATTATTAAGCTCGATATTCTCTAGTTCAATTATGTCATCTGCCGATACACAAATGTTATGCATTACGCAGCAAGCCGGAACCACTTGAACACATCGCTTAACCTCCAACTCCAAAGTTTTGAAAAAGATGGCTCACCATCTAGTCTTAAGCATTCCAAATGTTTGCTCGATAATGATACGAGCTTTAGAATGTGCATGATTGAACCGAGTTTGTCGCTCAGTTAAATTTGCGCCTTTGTAAGGCATCAAAATTGTGATTGGGTTCATCATGCACTTATAGCCTGCATCACTCAATAAAAAATAACCTTCAGGAGGAAAAGATATATTATTATAGAGGCTGCTATTTCTTAGCACCCACTGATCGTGCACGGAGCCAGTGTAACCGACACACATGTTTATTATTGAAAAGTTTGGGTTACACATGGCTTGCATCTGGATGGAATAGTCCATTTTCCGATTTATGTACTGGTCTTTCTGATTTTGTGGACATTTAATTTTAATATGGCACCCGTCAATTGCACCCATGGCTTTATTAAATACAGCAGAATGAGCCTAAAAGAAAAAAAGAAAATAACATTGATTGGTTTTATACAAATAAATAGAAACTACTATGAGAGTTGCTTATAGATTGTAATACTTGCCTTATTTGCAAGTTTAGCTCCAATATCATCTAAGGCTGAAAGTGGTGGTAGTTTTTTCACCACCGTCAATGAAACCTTTTCAAAACTATTTAAATATTTATGAATTATATGTCCTTCACTGTTGATTTCGGCATTATCATAGCCTTCGACACCACTCGGTAGCTTGTTCTACATCCTAACCAAAATAAAAAAATTATTAATTCAACCTTTGTGCTCCACTCATGAGTTTTTAGCGGGTTCAATTCCACGATCTTCCTAAAAGATGCAGGCGTCACTCTGATGTTGTTCTTTGTTTTGTTGAAATCACCACTCAAAATGTCCACATTTATAGGTGGTTTATGATCTTGGCAATAAGATAATTTTGTCTAAAAGTTAAAATAATTAATAAACTAAATTTTTTCGAAAATAATATAGTTATTACCTCTTGTGATTTGTACAGGTCTTTTAAAACGTCTCCCCGTAGATTTATAAACTTGATTGCCAATTTAACAATTTCCCCGCACATTGTAATTAACATTATAAAATTATTTTTCTGTTCCACCGACATTTGATCAAAATTGTTAATTTCCATAATTTTTAATAAAATAAACTTTTCTTTCCGCACACAAACAAAAAAATAATTTTTAAAATTTATTTTAGTTTCAATATACCAGCGAATTTAACCCGTCAACCATATAAACTTTACCCTAGAAGTCATATTTTGCCTATATATTTACTTGAAAATTCGCACGGTAGGTGAGGTTAATATGTTCTAAAACGACAATTTACTGTACTAAACCATTTACCTGAGTATTCGTCCGCAGCCATTATATAATTTTAAGGATACATACCTGGAATTGTGGTTTTATTTGGAAATAACCTGGTATATGTAGAGATCGTTCTGTAGATGGCCATGCTATAATTTTTTTTTTCAAAGTTTACTTCTAAAAGTTTTTCACTAATATTAAAAAATCCAACGGTCCAACGACTTATTGATATGCCAAATCTATCAGACACAGATCTAAAAAATAAACATCAAATTTATAAATGTATGTATATATATAAATATATATATATATATATATATATATATATATATATATATATATATATATATATATAAAAATATATATATATATATATATATATATATATATATATATATATATATATATATATATATATATTTATATATTTATATATATATATATATATATTATATATATATATATATATATATTGATAAGTAACTAGTAAAAATAAGTTAACTATTAAACTTTGTTGACCTAAAACATTTGGTATTTGCCATATACCGTAAGGTGATTAATAACTGCTTCTCTAGCGAAATTCTAGGAGGTCCACGCGCAACATCGACATATTTTGTATCGATTGCTAATTCATATTGGTATAAGAACTCTACGGTGCTAGGACACATTCTGAAATGAGCTTTAAATTGAAGATCATTAAATTTACAAATGGTATTTTCGTAGTATCGCCTAATTTTGTGTTTTTTTTATATCCGTCTTCTGAATCACTATAGATCCGTCATTCAAAATTAGATCCCAACTTATTTTAGCAGATAACGCAAAGCCAATAATTTTCTTTCGCTCCATTGTAAATTGTATTAATTTTTAATATTAAGAAATTATATTAATTTTACTAATCACAATTTTTTGGCACAAGGTGGAAAATAAAATTTGTAGGTTTAAATAAAATAAACAATGATATGTCAGAAATGTATTCTGTTTCTTCTAATACGTTTTTTAATTTATTCTTTTGAAAAAAATTTTGATTTGAAAAACTAAGTAGCCGCAATTACAATACATTTCAAACAAGGTAGAACCTAATATTTTATATTTGCAACCAAAGTATAAACTATAGCGACTGAAACTTCTACTGATTCACACTTTACACAATTACCAAACTTCCAAACAACAATCAATTCATTTTCCTCCATGTCAAAACTAAAATAATTTTTCTTATTTTAGAGATTCACTTTTATTTTGGATCACTTTACTAATAAAACGGAAGCAACAACAAAGTATATTTATATATATATATATATATATATATATATATATATATATATATATATATATATATATATATATATATATATATATATATATATATATATATGTGTGTGTGTGTGTGTGTGTGTGTGTGTGTGTGTGTGTGTATTTATATTTATATATATATATATATATATATATGTATATATATATATATATATATATATATATATATATATATATATATATATATATATATATATATATTCGAAAAACAATAATATATATTATGTAGAAAATGTGTATCCTTTCGTTTTCCTTGGATGCCGAAAATCCATGAACCACAAAAACTAATAAATATATGTAGTGACTCTCTACAAGTTTATGTGAAATTAATTAATCATTCTTATATATATATATATATATATATATATATAGAAATAGGCTTTTCTCCCATAATATATATTACTTTGGGTTATATATCGTATACACATATAGACTGAAATTACTAAATCAATCAATCAAATGGAATCCTTGTAATTAATCCCCAAATAATTTTGGTTCGTATTTTTTTTTGTGTATGTGCTACAAAAAACTTTCTATTGTTCGGAATAAATATTATGTATGGAGAGATCTGGATCATACATATATACTGTGAAAACGCAACATGTTATAGTGATACATTTTAACAATTCTTATAATGTCATTTTCAAACTTTATTATTTGAAGTTTTTATTATAGAAAATTAAGATTTATGAAGGATTAGGATAGTAGATATAGTTGGAAAATGTTGTTGTTGTAAAATTAATAGGCAATAACGAAAAAATTTAAAGTTGAGCAGCACTTTAATATTTATGTAAGCAATTTTTGGGTCTACTTAGTATATATCGCACAGTAAACGGAAAAATTAAGGCTTATTGAACCGAATTAAGCTTGATATTTTTATGCTTTGACTGTCAATCTTGCTAACTAGCATTATGCTTTTCATCCATAGTTTATCTTGGAAGAGTTTTGGATATGTCTTCAATATTAGTACAAACAAATCTGCCTGTCGTTTGCGCTTGCAACCCAACTTCCATCATCACCTTTTATTGCAACTGATTGCGGTTTAAGTCTTTTTAGACTTTATGTGTTTTTTCAGAAGGAATAGTATGTCGTGTGGTTTTATTTAAACTTTTATTGTGCCGTTAATTCGGATAACAATTAACTCTTAGTTATTGTTGAGCTGAAAGTCATGAGTACAGGAGAGTAATTTGGTGATAATCGCCTACGTTAATTATCAATCCGGCTAATGAAACATAATATTTTATAGTATTATAGTCTTAAGTTATATAGTCTTAAGCGCTCCCATAACTGTAATCTGGTTTTCGTTGATCACTTCAAGTTCAAATATAGAAAAGGCATCTACATTAATATTGCTTGACTCTGCGTCATGTGTCGAAATCTGTTATTAAAGATATTTATTCTAATATTTTTGTTTTCTTGAAAAATATGAGAGGAGCTGTCGTTTACTCTTTATTATAGGCTTAAGGAGACCATCATTTTAGATACTATAGATGCATAGGTAGTCAATACCAAAACTATACTATTATACATCGAAATGTTATACGGCCAACAAGATCTGATTTGTAATGTTTAGTAAATTATTTTAAAATATATTTGTTTTAATTTTAAAGTATTTTTTTTTTATTACAACTGCCTATGGCTTTATTCTTGAATCTTTCTTAAAAGAAACTAACAAAATGTATGCGAATCTTACAAACTAACCTTACTGCTATTTTTATAAGTGTTAACCAATGTTAATACTTATTATTAGTGTGCACCATTTACTTAATTTATAAATTCAATAGTCCAAGTGGATCAGTTCTTCTCAGTCGTCTGTATCTCGGTTGTTTTAGAATGTCCCGGGCCAAAGCATTGAGATGTGTCTCTAGTTTTGAACAATATCTCGAACTATAGGTTCTAATGGTATCTTTAATGGTTAAAATATCGAGGTATGGTGTTTCGAATATACCAGGGACCATTCGTGATTTCGCAAAAATTCTCTATTTGATGCGCTGGTGGATCTTTATAACTGAATACCATATGTCCATATGGGCATAAGTATCGCTTTATACAGTAAAACTTTATTGTCGAGTGATAATCTTGATTTTCTTCCTATTAGCCAATATATCTAAGCAAATTTTATTTTTATTTGATTACGCTTTGCTTCTTTATGCTTTTTCCATGTCGACCTTCCGTCCAGATGTAACCCTAAGTATCTGACACTAAATTGCTGCGGAATAGTTACACCGTTCAATTTAACTTGTGGGCAGGTGAGTTTGTTAAGTGTGAATGTAACATGTGTTGAGTTATTTTCATTGACTTTTATTCGCTAAGTCTTTAGCCAGTTTTCAATTTTATTCAGATGATTTTGCAATTGCGTTGAGGCAGTTTGAGGATTTTTGCATGACACTAATATGGCTGTATCATCAGCAAATGTTGATATTATAGCTTCATTGCAAATGGGCAAATCGGCTGTATACAACAGCTATAAAATTGGTCCCAAGATACTTCCTTGTGAAACACCTGCGCTAATATCATTTAAACCAGTGGTTGCTGCGTTTTGTTTAACCAAGTATTTCCTTTGAAGATGATAGTTTCCAAGAACTACATGGAACTGCTTCAGCAAAAGTTCTTTAACTTTGTATATTAAACCTCTATGCCAAACTTTGTCGAAGGCTTGTGCAATATCCAAGAAGACAGCATAACAATATTTTTTTTCTTCGAAGGTGAGTTTGATTGCGTTGACAATCCTGTGAACTTGCTCTATAGTGCTGTGCTGATTTCGGAAACCAAATTGGTGATCTGGGGTGCTATTCTTGAACCATTACGAATATTTTCGGTACCGAGTTAGTGTCAAAGTATTACGAAAATCATAAAATGGTATTCTTGAAATCGGATTACGAAAATTTTCGCAACAGAACGTTACGAAAATTTCCGTAATGGTATTTTGGTTCCTTATTTCATTTTCGTAATGAAATTGCATGTAATAATTTTATTTTTCAAGAATAAGAGTAAGATATATCAAAATTAGAGAAAACGATAATAAATTTGGTAAACAATAATTAATTTATGTGTCTTCACTTTTAAATTAATTGATACATTAAAAGATGATATTAATTGCACAGTATAGATCCATTCTTACTTGCATTAAGATTTTTTTATGTTAACGCGATAACCAAACAAACGTAAAAAAATTCATGTGCTTTGTAAAATTAATATCTTTAGAAGAAAAACATAATTTGTATAGTAATTATTAAATTAATTAATTAATTGTTAGTAATATAATTATTCGAAACGCATCCTCTTATGCACAAAAAAAATAACATAGATTATTTTTTCTGTGTCTTATGTCATTAATTTAGTTCGTCAATCGTCATCGATGTTAAAAATATCGCAACACAAAAATTTAAATAAGAATTTTTTTGTTGGAAATTGTTAAATATGAGGTGGCCATTTTGACCGTATACTTTCTTGACGCTGGGCCACCGAGGTCGATATTGGAATTATTTACAAATTAGTTAATAAAAACATAAAATATGAATTAAATAAATTCCTTGTTCGCAATCCACATTTTTCTTTTTTAAATTACAACTAAAAGAAGTTCATTTTGTTTAAATAATCACTTGGTTTCACGTAATAAACTTACGATAATATAAGTATCAATCATTTAAAATTCAATTTTATCCTTCTAATTAATAAAGAAATACAAATAAACATTTTTTTTTAACTTTTTTTCATATAAAACACAAATTTCAATTTATGTCAAAATCGAACAATTTTTTCTGTCAAAAAATGAACTATTCCATAATTTTTATTCACCACGGGTTTGTTTCCGTAATAGTTTCAAGAATATCAATTAATGATTTTTCCATTACGATTACGAAAACAGCGTTACGAAAATTTAAGATACCGAAAATTTTCGTCATAGTTCAAGAATAGCACCCCTGGTATTCCTTCTAGTACTGGTTTCAGTTTCCTTAGTAACAACTTTTCTAAAAGCTTTGATATCGTGGAAAGTATGCTTATTGGACGATATGATGAAATTTGTGTCTCATCTTTTCCAGGCTTATGTATCATTGTAATTTGCGATATCTTCCACTTTTGAGGAATGTAACCAGTTTGCATGATTGCGTTAAGGATGTACGTTATTTGTTTAATGCATTTGTCTGGTAATTCTTTAACCATTTTCCCGGTAGATCATGTCCTGGTGCTTTTTTCGTACTTATGCAGTTTTTTATTGTCATCTTAACTTCCTTCCACTTGAACTTTATAGGTTTATAATTTGGATCGTTCACCGTTTGGTTTGGTAGCATGTAGTTGTTAACTTGTTCATGTGGTAAAAATACGCCTTTTAGATGAACAGCGAAAGCATTGGCTTTTTCTTCATCACTTCTTGCCCAGTTGCCACTTGGCAGTGTAATGGGCGAACACGAGTTTGCCGGCCTCTTAAAACTTTTAGTAGCTTTCCATAAGAAATAGTATGTTCTCTCTGTTGCCGAGAGTTCACTTAAACAGTTTTGTATACCTTCATTTTCTTCTTCCCTCAGAGCTACTTTCAGGGATTTAATTTCTCGATTTAATCTCCATTTTAATATCGGCGATCTTTGCTGCTGTCACTGCCGTCAAATTTGTCGCTTTTCTTGTATTAAATCTTGGATGTTTTTAGGAAGTTTATTAACTTTTTCAAAAACGCTGATGTTAGGTGTTGCTTTTTTTGCTGCTACTTCCAGTAGATCTCTGAGGTAAGCTTCTGCTGCATCAATATTTGCTGATGTGCTAAGAGGAATATCCAGTAGGCAATTCTCTTCAATTTGTCTACTGTATTGATCCCATTTAGTTTTTTTTATTTGTCAGGCGTTTCAGTGCTTCAGTCTTTAGGGCATCAGTACTCTGTTTAACTACTGGTGAATGATCGGATGATAAATCGTAACAAAGTGTTGCCATAGCATTTGTACGTGCAACGCCTTTAGTTATACAGAAGTCTATTAGATCAGGAATTTTCTTTTTATCCGTAGGCCAATATGTTGGGTGCCCCGATGATAGAGAATCCAAACAAAGTTCATCCATAGCTTCATTGAATTGCTTTCCTTTCGGAGTCGTCAATCTTGAACCCCATATGAGTATGTTTTGCATTATAATCACCTCCTGCAATGAATTTATTGCCTAGATGGTTAAAATAATCTAAGAATTGCTTCTTTTTTATTGCGTGTTTCGGTGGGCAATAGACTGATGATATTACACAGTTTCCAGATCACTCCTCTAGGCAGATGTTTGTCGCTTAGATATGATCTTTGTCCTATTTCTCAAGTTCAAAGTGTTTTAGTCGTCTTTTTATCAACACAGCTGTACCACCATGTGCTTTACCATCAGGATGTTTAGTGTCGAATACTGAACACCCTTTAATTTTGAAAAAGTTTTTTTGGTGAAGTGTGTTTCTGTTAAATTCTCATATTTGTTGTTAAAACTTATTTGGTCTAAGACCTCAATATGGCTGGAAATCTTTCCATTAGTATCATTGATAGTGAACTCATAATACATTACCCATAATTTGGCCAGTAAAACCGGCCAAATTATGAAGTGGCAAAACAAATTGGATTAGTTGAGTTCTCATTGAATTTTTCCTTTTAAGATTATTAATAAATGATTGTAGGAGGCAAGGGTTTGATAACGCATCGTTTATAAAGGAGAAAAATATTGAAATACACAGAACCACCTACTTCTTAAGTTCCAACACTCTTCAAAGTTTCTATGTATTTTATGCTAATTCATTTTAATGTTGGAAAATTTAACTCACAAGCTTTTATATGACTAGGTTGAAAATAGAAAAATATTACGTTTGGTTAAACTTGTAAAGTTTTGTTAAGTTAACATAACGAAAATAAGTTAAAAAAACCGATTAGAATTACTAAAATTCCAATAGTTTTCGAATGAAATGTGCACTCGACATTGCCAATTTTCGTTAATTTAGTTTCGTTAAGTTCGATTTTAAATCATTCTTTTTTAAATAGCACAAATAGAATATATTACAATATCAACTTAAACTGGAAGAACTAAAGCTTGCTGTGCAAGAATTTTTAACTCAGTTTAAGATTCTTAAATTGTTCGTTAAGCTATGTTAATTTACAATTATATTTCTAATTTCTATTAAAAAGCATCACTAGCTTCATAAACACGTTTAAATGAGTTTCTATACCAACTATTATATTTTAATTAGCTTCGATACGATGATTTTCTAAACCTTATTTAATATACTATCAACGTAAAAAGATATTCAGATTCATAATTCGTTAATTTACTTTCAAAAACTTGTAAGATTTATTTTTAATAGGTTTCGTTAAATATTCGTTAAGTTATTTGAGTACAATTTAATTAATTTTTATTGGTTAGTTTTTGATGATTGTTATAATCAAAATAACTACAACTATTCGTTGTTTCGTATAACTTAATTTTTGTCAAATTAACTTAACGAAAATGTGTTTTTTGATTAAAAAAAATTAATTTATTAAATAAATAACTAATAATATAAATATCCTTTGATTTATTTTTTGTTTAAATTGCTAGTTTTTTTAAATTTATTTTCGTTAAGTCCATTTTGAATCGTTTTTGGCTTTTTGATCCAAACAGAAAATAGTTTGAAGATATAAATATCATTGATATGTAGTCAACTTTTGTGACAATTTCGTAAAGAAATTCGTCGCTATACAGGATTACTTGATTTACTCTACAAATATTGTTAATTCATTTTAAATTAGGCCTCTCGAGTAATAGAAATTTGAGGTGAAAATCTATCAAATAATTAACAATGTCGTGAAAATAATTTTAATTTACCTTTTAAAAACTTTTAATATTTCGTTAAATATCGTACTCAAAATATTTGTTACATTTTGAAAAATGTTATACAAGTCAATCATTATATCATCAAAATAGAATAATATTTTGTTGGGTCGTTAAACTAAAAAAGTTTCGTTAATTTTCGTTAAGTTGCATTGCAACCGTTAATTTTGCATTTAAATATTTAAAAATCTTTTTTTATTTTTAGCTATATTTTAATTTGTATAGAACTACAAATGCACTCTTTAATTATGTCTCAGTGGGAAACTTCAGTAAAAAATGTATTGCACTTTTGGAAATTACACCAGGTGTAAAATAGTCTAGCGTCAGCCCTGGCATTACCATCGCAAAATCCGTAAACAAAATATATATCAATGTACTCCTCACCTGAGAACTGTGCCATCATAATATTAATTTTCTTAAATTATTTAAAATTGTTAATTCACAGCACTGACACTACACTAGACAAATTCTTAAAACTAATGATCATTTTAATTTTTGTTTTTTGAACATTTAAACAAACAAGTTTAATAATCATCGCCTACTGTTTCACTGATCAAACAAAAAAGATAACAAATTAGAATATAGCCTATAAAATTACCGCAGTCAAATAAAACTAAACCGGTTTTTATCCGATAAATATTTTAGAAGCTAAAGTATATTTGTGTGTACTGTTTTCTGAACCACATTTATTAAACACCCTGTAAGTAAATCAAAAGAAAACCAGCCTATTTTACTCGTTTTTTTCAGAATGACCAAAGAAATCACCCCTAAACCCGGACACCCATTTAGAGCAATTAGACAAATTGCAAAACTATAATATATTATGAGGTCATCTTACAAAGGTCAGGTTTAGCAACGGAAAAGAACCAGCCCCAAAATAGGGCAAGCAAACTTATTTTAGTACTATATTCTTTAGGTCTTCAGATGGAATTCATGATTATTTGACATTTTAGTCCTAAATACGCGATATAATCTAAATGACAATCTCGTTTAAAACTGTCTTTCTATAATAAAAAATAAAAATAATTCCACAAAGTTTTTGTGTCACGTTAAAACGGTATGAAGGTAAACAGATCAACAATAAATTAACAATCTGACTTTAATCTAATTAAATTCTGTTAAAATTAAATTTTTTTTTTTTTTTTCAAATTATTTTCATTCAATTCTAACTTGGATTTATACACTGATGCAAACCCTTCTAAATCAATTATAGAATTAATCTAAAATTCTTTGGAATCTTTTACATTTATTTATCTGTCTTTTGTTATATACTCGTATATATCTATATAGACGAGGACGAGAAGATGAAGAATATGCCGCGAAAAAAAAAAACAAAAAAAAATATGAAAAATAGCGGAAAATTTAATTAATGCGATAGATAGAAAAAAAAACAAACGAAATAATTTTTTTTTTTTTTGTGTTGTTGGATTGTTGAGATAAAAAAAAAGTGTAAGTATATATAGGTAATACCTTTTTCATTCGGATTGGCCCAATTTTTTTTTTTCTTTGGTTTTTCTTTTAAACTAAAAGCACAACCTAAAAAATAAAATAATTAAAATATAAATCTTTCAAACCTTTTTCGGAAACGAACACAGGAAGAACATTGACTATGAATCTTCTTCTTGTATACGCTAGATGAAAATTTTGAAGGCTCAAATAAAAATTTTAATAATTCATTGCTTATATTGGCGTAACTAGGGTATACTTTTATATACTGTGAACAGTTTTTTTGGGGAGGAAAATATGCTTTAAATATTTTTATTTTTTTTTTAAATTTAAAGTGTTTTTAATAATTATTCAAAATCATTTGATAGATTAAATAAGTAAAATATGCATTATTTAATTGTAAAATAGATATATAATTGTCTATACGTTTATATAAATATATATATATATATATATATATATATATATATATATATATATATATATATATATATATGGCGAAAAATTCGTGAAATCGAAAACTTTTGGAAGTCATATTTTAATTTTGTCATTTTTATGTTTTGAATGTGTAGTACGGGTAAAAAAAAAATTTCTAGAACTAGATTTTTTTTATTGTTGTTGCTGCATAACAGTTAAAAATTTTAAATTTGTTGAAATTGGTTGTGCGTTTACGCAAATATAAAGAAAAGTAGTTATCCGAAAAATATAAAGTAGGGCTCATTTTAAAGATAGAAAAAGATTAAGGGTAATTCCCAAACACCGACTTATTTCAAACTTATTGACTTGTTTGATGCCATCTTGAATAAGTCGGTCAAACCATCCCAATTGATTTTGCTGAGTTATTTTGACAGCTCCATTTAATAAATATTTTTCAAAACTCTATAATTAAAAACTAAAATAAAAAATATTAAAATGAACAAACAAAGACAATTTGTTATGTTAAATTATTTAGTAAATAAAAGCGATGAAGATTTGTTATTGCTGTTGGAGAAACGCGAAATGCGGGAGGTATGTATTTGTGTTTTAAGCAAATTTTGAAATAATTCTTAGGTGCATATATATTTAAATATTATTTATATCTATATCATATGATAAAAAAGCGTAGCTTTATATATGACGTCATAATAAAAAGGGAACCAATTGTAATAAGAAAACATCTTCGCGTCTCAGCTCCAGCATTCCAAAAATTAGTCGAGCTTTATCCCTCAAAACACCACGGGTATGATTCCCAAATGAAGCTTGGTGTGACTCTATTTTGGTTGGCAGCTGGTACAAGTTACCGTGTGGTCAGCACTTCATTTAATGTACCAATATCGAGTGTGTTTAATATTGTCCAACGTACACTGGACATGATTTTAAAATTAATGGGTAAAATTATAGTATTACCTACTGAATATGAGCTTGAGAGCTCATATTCAGTAGGTAATACTATAATTTTAATGGAAGGAAGTTTGCAATCCGCGCAGGTTCAGACGTGTTCAAGAAAGCTGTTGGTGCTATTGATAGGACCCACCTCAAAATAAAATGTCCCACCAATCGTCACGACGAATATATTAATAGGAAGTTAGACTACAGCATTTTAAGTGCAAGGAATATACATTCTTAAATATTAGTTAATACATAATTGAAATTTGTTTATTGTTATAGCTGTTTGCAATGCTGAATTCAAACTTTTACACGTTTGTATTGGGTGGCCTGGGTCGATTCACGACCAAAGAGTTTTAAGGAAGAGCGATATTTATTTGAATATTAGATATCCTCCAAGAGACTTTTATTTGCTTGGTGATAGTGGATATCAATTGACGCTGGACCCAATAGCCATCTTAGCTCCATTCATAGAAAATCTAACGTTGACACAACAACAAAAAAAGTTTAACTATCTTCACAGCAAGGCTAGAATAGGCGTTGAACAGACATTTGGACAGATGAAGACAAGATGGAGATGCATTTTCATTCGATCACTAAAGCTGATAAAAAATTGCAATAAAATCATCGCGGTTTGTTGCATACTACATAATATCTGTTTAGAAGTTAGGGATCTAATAAGTATAGATACTGCACTTCAAAATGAAACTAATGTTGAATTCCTTTCTGAAAATTATCAATCTCAAACCAGCGCAACAGAATTCAGAAACCAATTGTGTTTAGAAATATAAAACTCTATTTATTAACAAATTAAATAACATTTAATAATTAATAATAATAAAATAACATCACAATTCACAGTCAAAATATTTCAATTTCAATCAATTTAATAAGTGCATACTTATGCTAATGAATAATAGAATAATAATAGAATAGAATAATGTATAACTTTTTAATCACTATCACTCTCAGAAGAAATATCCACATCATGAAAGTATTTCTGACATACCACTCAGATTACTTTATTATTTTTTTCCAAAGATTTGAAAATACGTTTATCCTTGTCCTTTAAATGTTTTAAAAATTTTTCTTGAATTTTTGGCTTTTTTCGACGACTTGCATTACTATCCATCGATTCAATGGAGCTATGGCTGGTGCTAGGTGGTGCATCATCTGCAATAGATAGTTGCAATTCGTCAGCACTTTGAGGGTCGTCAACACTCTGAGGTTCGATCAAATCATCGAATGTGCTACTATCTGATACAGTTCTAGTTCTGTCATATGTGGTGCTTTCTATATTATTAGGCTATATAGTATGTTTCGTGTCCATTAGATCATTAATTTTGGTGAAATAAACCCAGCTCAACGAATTTGTTGTAGCTGGGGCTGTCCCTGTTTTTGGATCCTTAAGTTTTTTATAGGTATCTAATAAGTTCTTCCACATTTTGATACATTCTGTAGTTGTTCGATTTTCAAGTTCTGGGCCTAAAGAATGTATTGCTCTTAAAATAGAGAAAAATAAATATTGGTATTTAAGTATCTGGTAAATAATTAAAGTTAGAAAAATTTAAAAATCTTACGCCCAAATTACAGGAAACTGGCAACTATTCTTTTTAAAATCCCCATCTTTTGCCGCTCTTGCATTAATGAGAGAAAATTCATTACCTTTACAGTACATTATTTAAAAAAAACTATATATAATTCTATTAAAAGAAACCCAGTTGTAAAAATTATTTAAAGAGAGGTTATATATGCGTATGTAAGTTCAAGTTCTCTTAAAGGATTAAAATATACTTACATCGTGTACTATACTGTCTTTTCATTTTTTATTTATTTTATTTACAATAACTATTTTATATTATATTAAATAATTCAAAATAAAAATCACTATTTCAATTTATATATACACAGCTACTATTTTGACAAGAAACACTTTTATATACAAAATGTTTACATGATATCAAATACAAAATGTTTACATGATATCAAATAAGTTTTTTTTGGCAGAGAGAGATAGCAAATAAGTCACCTCGTTAGAAGACTTATTTAAATAAGTCGGACTAAAAAAATAAGTCGGTGTTTGGGGAAGGGTTTAAGAAAATGTTACAAAAATAGTACCATCTTTAAGTATTTCATTTTCAAAATGGCCACCAAACTAGTTTTTTTCTCAATTTTCTGGAAAATAGTATTTGTTTTTATTTTATCTTTTTCACCATTTAATTCTATAAAACATATCAAAAAACAAAACTGGGGTTTTTTTTTGTTTTTTTTTGCAAAACGCTTTTTAATATCATGGCCTACTCTATTTTTGTATATAAAATTGGATATAAGGAAAATTTTGTAACTTTTTATCTTTAATTGGAAATAATCACCTGTCGACGATTTTTCTAAAAACGAAACTAGCAGTGAATAAATCGTTTAGTTTTTGGAAAATATATATTATTTATTTTGTGAAAATTATTGTGGTTTTATTAAAAAGTGAGTGAAAATTGTTGAAGTTAAAGTTCAGTATAGTTTTAAATTTTTGGTATAAATAAGTGTCTAAACCAAGATCTTAGATAGTTCAAATTTTGAAGTTTATCATATAGTTTATCCATTCAAGTTTTAGTTTATCTTATAGTGAATTTGTATTACTTCAATTACATAATGAGTGCGGATATAAAAAGTGTTATAAATCTTTTGTTGACTCGTAGTGTTCTAAAAATTTACGAAAAGTGAATAGTAGTAATCTTATCGATCTTTTGCCGTCTTCAATTAAAACAAATGAAAATTTATTTATTTGTTCTACTTGCTATTTGAATATTAGTTGTAAACGTCGAAAAATTGAAACAGAAACTGCACCAATCTGTTTATCATCATATTTATTTATTTTATTTATTTATTTATTTATTTGTATTTAAAGTTTAGATTAAGAGGAAAAGCACATATGGAAGCAAATATAAAAAACATCAAAACCGACAATTGCTTCCATTAGGCATAAAAACCTCTTAAATTTTTTCAAAACAAATTCATCCCATACAGCACAACTCATTTTAAGCTAGACCTCATTTATAATGAAATGCGCTACACGAGATGAAGTAATAATAATAATAATAATAATAAAATAACAAGTAACATAAAAAATTTAAAAAAAACTACGTATTGCCAATCAGCCACGCCACTCTAAAAATGTTGACTTAAATAATTTGGACGAACCTAGTCTTTTAATTACAAGTGGAATTGAATTCCAGAGAGAAATTCCCCTAACGAAAAAGGATTTGTTTAACGATATACACAAATTTTTTGGTGGAAGTAACCGTAAGTTAGTGGAATGAAACCTACTAAACAACAACTTCCTATACAAATAAATTGGCTGCTTAGTTTTAAGAAGTTTAAAAATAAAAAGACAAACGCGAAGTTCAAAAAAGGTAGATAAACTACATCCTAAAATAACATTAGAATAAGGAGAAATAAGATCGAATTTTCTAATATCAAAAATAAACCTAGTACAAGCATTGAAACATCTTTGGAGAATCAAAACAAAACTACCTTACCATAAATAAATTGTGGGAGAATAAAACAAAAACATTCTTTCCTTAAATTGACTATCCGTAAGCCCTACCACTTTTTACAAACAACTAAGCATGCCAAACACACTTCTACTAATATTAACTAAGTGGTCACTCCAAGTAAGAGATTTATTGAAAACTAACCCTAAATCTTTTACAATATTTGAAAACGGAATAAGAGAATCGCTTAGATAAATTCCAGGAAAGGACGAAGTATCAAGAGGCTTCTTATATACTATAATTGTCTGAGATTTGCTTGCATTTAATCTAATCTAAGCCCATTCAATATGGACCAATCAACTATACTACATAAATCATCATTTGTCAGAGAAATATTCCTTACTACAGAGTCTTGATCTAAACGACTGTTTCTATATATTTGGACATCATCAGCAAAAATATGTAAAGAGCAATGGCGAATAGAGAATTCTATGTCATTAATATACATAGAAAACAATAAGAGACCCAGCACTGAACCCTGAGGTATGCCGGAAGTAACTGGAAGGAAATCAGATAAGGTATCACCGAAATAAACTGCCTGAGAACGTTCAGAAAGGTAATTGAGAACTAATTTGGCGGCGGAAAACGAAAATCTAAATTGAGAAATAAGCTTATTGAATAAAATACCGTGATTGACAGAATCGAAGGCATTGGAAAATCTAACAAAGTTAAAGAGATCAACTCCCTATTACTCATATTACACCTAATATCGTCACATACGTTTAATAACGCAGTGGTTGTACTATGGAATTTTCTAAACCCAGATTGAACACAGCTACGAAACTATTGCTATTAAGGTGTACTTGAATTTGATTCTTAACAACTATCTCAAAGGCTTTAGAAAGAGAACTTAACATACTTATTGGTCGAAAATGAGATAGTTCAGAATGATTGCTAATCTTTGGGATATGAATAATTTTACTAAGCTTCCACTGGTCCTGAAAGGAAGAGGACGTAAGGAAAAATTAAAAATATGTAACAAGTACTTTGAGACGAAAGGGAAAACTCGTTTTACGAATTTTAAACTGATATTATCCAAACCAGAGGACATTATCCAAACGGATGAACCTTCCAAATAGCGAAATGTAATTCATCGAGCGAAATATTTGAGAACGAAAATGAATTAAAGGACTCGTCAGAAAGTAATTCGACTGTATTACTACCAGAGTTCAGATTAGAGCTAAAAAAAACTATTTAATTCATTTGGCTTGAAAACCTCATGAATGATACTCCTGCATCTACCAAGTCCCAAATTACGAACATTATGCCAAAAGACCTTGGGAGGGAGAAAGGGATCTATCTTATCTTTAAAAAACGTATATTTAGATAACCTAATTAACTCTACAACTCTATTACGCGCCTGCTTATAATCAAGGTGGGACTGAAAATTAGGGTACTTTTTCCATAAACGATATTTGCTTATCCTAACACAAATAGCATTAGAAATTTCCTGACACCACCAAGGTAGAGATTTTGGTTTTAGAATAATGGTTCTCAACGGAATACAAGACTCAAAAACGAAACTAAGATAAGCGTTAAAAATTTCGATTTGTCTAGTAGTCCGTTGAACTTATTTCAGAATCTATTGTCCGCATCAACAATAGATTCTGAAATAAGTTCAATTAGAAGTGATAGTGAAGAACGCCAAATGCAAAATACGAGCGTTCTTAAACAAATCAATTAGATATTACCAGAAATTGGATGGTCTCCCATATATTCTAGTAAACTAGGAACCAGGCAACAGCATCAACAACAAAAATTAAACGGATGAACTGCAATAGTAATGACCTCAACATCGTCATCTTTGAATCAAAGGAATCGAGCTCCTTGTGAATCAATCAATGGAGAACGAAAAGAAGGCATAATTATATGATGAATTCATGGAGCAACTGAAAAACAAATTCAAACAATTGGAGAAAAACTGTGATAAGATACATCTACTGACGACACTGCCAATGTCACTAACCATACAACAAATTCAACAGAAGCTCAATACATTAGCACACTTGGTGTGTAGAGCTAAATCTATTTGCTCACGTATGGCCCACTTAGTCTTCCTGTACTTAAAGCTGAACGAAAATGAATTCAGTAGGATAATGCCAGGAAAACACGATTGCGTATAACTATTGAAAAAGTTAAAGTTCAAAAACCTTTAATGATTAGTACATTTATATAATGCTACGAGGGTTACAAGATTCTCCATCAACATGAAGTCAAAAAAAATTGAGGTTTCCAAATTTTGATTGCTCCGTCATAAAAACTGTGTGTAGCCAGGAAGCAATGGAACACATGCAGTGTCTGTTTGCACAATACGCCAGAATGTTAAATTAATTATTTATGGAACTAAGATAGAAACTATTACAAATAGAGAGATATCGAAATACCAAGATTGCATTTCATTTATATTATGTCCAGAGCCTAAGCCTGAGAATATTTAAAAAAAAAACGCTTTCCTGGAAAAGGACTATGAGGATGCTGATTTATCGTTCAGTCAGTGAATTCCAACTGACAGATGCAATTTGGAAAAGTATTCAAAGCCGTTAAAAGAATTTTTGGTTTACTTCATAAAGAAGTTGGAAAATCTGATTCTCCATTACTTCATTTCACTTCAACAATCTAGCTTCGTAAAAATTACTTTAGGGCCTACAGAAGCACTTTTTTTTACACATCACTACACATTCAAAACATAAAAATCATAAAATTGAAAATTGAAATATATATATATATATATATATATATATATATATATATATATATATATATATATATATATATATATATATATATATATATATATATATATATATATATATATATATATATATATATATATATATATATATATATATATATATATATATATATATATATATATATATATATATATATATATATATATATATATATATATATATATATATATATATATATACTATAGCTTCCTTGTTGTTAAAAGGTATGTAATGTTACGTGACACGAAACGTAGAATTAAAGTTCGAAAACATATTAACAAGGAGTTAAATGAAAAAGTTCAAAGGAAAATTTATGAAATGGAAGTTACATTATACTCGTTACCATAGTGCAATACGACTATAATAAATAAGCTTATTTAATCGTCTATATATATATATATATATATATATATATATATATATATATATATATATATATATATATATATATATATATATATATATATATATATATATATATATATATATATATATATATATATATATATATATATACTATAGCTTCCTTGTTGTTAAAAGGTATGTAATGTTACGTGACACGAAACGTAGAATTAAAGTTCGAAAACATATTAACAAGGAGTTAAATGAAAAAGTTCAAAGGAAAATTTATGAAATGGAAGTTACATTATACTCGTTACCATAGTGCAATACGACTATAATAAATAAGCTTATTTAATCGTCTATATATATATATATATATATATATATATATATATATATATATATATATATATATATATATATATATATATATATATATATATATATATATATATATATATATATATATATATATATATATATATATATGTGTTGTATCACAACATAACAATTTTTACAAAGAACATGATTTTATTTGTTTCGAAACATTATAACATAAATTTTAATAGTATGTAGTATATCCATTACCATACAATTACTAAAAATGTTACAAAAAAAATTACATAATCATAGAAATTAAATTATTATTATTTATGAAACATAACAAAACTGTGTGGTTACATACATACATGTTTCGTAAAATGTATGAGTATATTGGTCATGCAATCGTCTCATGTTATATTTTTACCTAATATACCTTAACTGTTACAAGTTACTTAGAAAGTAATATCAATTTTTTAATAAAACATAAATCATAATTCATAATTGTACTATATATATGTATATATGTCCATAATGTGTAGGTTAGGTTAGGTTTAGGTTGGGCCCTACCACAACGAATTTTCTTACCACCTCGCGCTACTGAAACCATTTCGAGCTCAGACAAAGCGATGAATATCCCTCACACTCACTCCGCTGAGGTCTGTGAGATCACACAGGATACGAGCTCCTAGAAACTTAAGCATGTACTGAACTAGGCTAGAACAGGTGCATAGATAGTGAAGAATAGCTTCCTCCTCCTCTTCATCCATGCAACCACGACAGTAATCATGAGAGAGGACACCAAGTCTACTCTCATGTTTATAAATGAGACAGTGCATAAGATGGATGTTGAAATTACTGTTCAGCCATCTCGTTAAAAGATGAGAGACAGTTCTGGGCTACTTTCGAAGTGAGAAGTGTAGGACATTAATTGCAACCTGACTGTCCGTACAAATACCAATATCCCTTACAGATATTACATTATTCTACATCCAATCTATGGCCTGTCAGGTAAGCGGAAGGAGAGATTTAAATTTAATTCCTTGCAGAAAACCCTACAGACAGCTTTACCATCCTCGAGCCATCCGTGAAAAAATTAATCGCATCGGGTTCCATAACTGTTTCAGTCGTCCAGTCCTCCTTGGAGGAAATATCAGATATAAATTTAGCCTTGAGGTAGGATGATGGGATGGTATAGTCGATTGGTTTGGGAATTCCTTTATTATTTAGAACAGATGAGTGCTCATCTGATCTTTGGGATGCGGACTGAGAAGTGTGCCAATGAAATATTTAGACAATCCAAGTCGTGTTTGAATGCTACTAGTAATCGTTCCGAGTGGATGTGAGTTGCGCATGGCTTTCATCTTGTTTGATAAAAGTAATCCTATATGGTTTGCCGCAAATGGTATTTGGCGAGCTTAATACCTGTTTCATGAAGGCCACCGAAGTTTGGAGATAAAGTAGGTGTGAACTTTCATTTGATTGTCTTCGCATAGTGATTGTTAATCTTCTTTGAGTCACCGATAAATTTAGTACCATTGGCGGAAAATACTTCCTTGCACAAACCTCGAGTGGCTACAAATGGTTTAAAACAGTCTATAGAAATGAATTTGTTCCTAAGTCAGATGCATTGTATAAAAAGACACAGTTTATTCTATAGTTGGTTCCTTACGCGAAAGCGATAATGAACAAAAAATAGTTCGGCAACACCTATATGACGACCGTATAGAAAGGTTGTGACGCAGCCGGTTTTTGGGTGGTAGATTTCTCATTATCTGTGTCAACGGAATTGGTCTAGCTTGAAAGCATTTTGTACACGTTTCACATACCTTCTAGCATATTGCCGTACCATACATTAACCAATATTCTTATTAACCCCTACCAATAGGGCTTGTGATCCTACATGTTACTGACCAAAACAAAGTCTCTTGTTGCAAGAATATTGGGCAATGTATCCACAGATCAAAATTAATAAACTTCTCTGGCATTAATCATCGTGATATCAAGTCATCCGGATTTTGATCAGTTGTTACATGTTATATGTTCAGTTGTTACACTGTAGTGAAGAGAAATGCCGAATTTATTAATAACTATAAGCCTTTTTTGAAATATTTGCTAGTTTTCCTAAACATACCACCTACACCCAAAGACCAAGTGAATAATAAATTTAAGCAAACTGAGGTAAAATGATTCTCTTGGAGACATGCTACGTTCTTCAAATCTATGGCTATCTTGATCTATGGAACTTGCACCAGTGAGCATATCAACAACATATAGCTGTCCTTCTGAAAAGCGTCGAATATGACAGGGAATGCACATTAGTTTTCTATTACTAATTGCTTTAGACATCGATTAGCGAGGAACAGTTTTCAGCTCAAATGCTGAACGTGGTTCCAAAGTCGTCACACGATCAATTGGAACTTTTGGTCATCTTTATGATCTATAATTTGCCGATACATCTTGGCAATATCATCACAGAATGCGTATAGGCATGTAGAGGCTGTACCAGCACAGAAAACAGATCGGTTTGAGCAACCATCATTATTAAATTTATGCATTGTCCGCTCGTGGTTTTGGTCAATCCATTGAAAACTATACACGTAACTTCATTGAGAAGCTTTTAGTTTTCGTTGAGAAGCTCTTGTGTCTTGTGGAGTCGTCTTTTAAAAATTTAAAATCGATGTGTAGAAATTTATTTTAAATCGCCTAAACTCACTAGATTCGATGAGAAAGGCAGTTTTACCATGAATCTTCCCTCACTGTCTCGGGTTATGGATTTAGTGGAATGATTTTTACATTCAATTTTGCCTTACAAAAGTGATTTGAAGGAATAAGATAGATTTTTGATGGTTCAAAATTCCTCAATTTGGTTGCTCAACTGACTCGGATTGCCGACAACTAAATGATACATCATGTGTTGTTAATGTTGACATCTTTCCCGAAACGGTTCAGCATAATACAGTATTTTGGAGCAAAGGCTTATGATCATTTTGTCTAATGTTGTCTCTTGACCCACTGATATAGCAACTCTGGGTAGATTTCGGCACCCAAGAGCAAGTCATAGCAAGATTCTTGGAGAAAAATTGGTCTTAATGTGATCTTTCTGATTGTTTGGCAGCTGAAATATGCAATGATATTGGATCCAATTCAATAAATGCAGCTGTTTCGACTTCAACAACGACGAAAATATCACAGCCATAAACTGTTACTATGTTCAAGAGTTTAGTTGGGCTCTTCCAATCACAGGGCGTCGAACATTGCTAAATACGTTAACCAGTGCCGTGGCTGAGTAGACAAATGACTAAAACAAATGACTATAATGAAATATAACTCCTGTGTAGCAATCAATGGTACAAATATTACGAATAAAACTTGCATTTCGTCTCGAAATTGAAAGCAGCGTTACAGTTAGACGACTGTAGCGGTGAGTGGACCTCGATGATGGTTTAGTCGTATTCAATACTGATGGAGCCGGCTTCATCTGACTGTCAAACCAGGGCGCATGGGAGCTCCAAACATGGTACGAGTAATCCACCGTTGGAGGGTGTATTGACAGATCAGTATCACTCCATTTGTTCCTCGTCTCTTGATCTTATTTAGATATCAAAAGATACAAAATTAGTTCATCCCATTGCTTCACGAGTTATGTCAGAGGTTCGAGTGCCCACAAATAAGATCGGAAATTCTTCAAAAGTTCCAATAGCTCTTTAGAATGATGTTACTCGATTGGTTTTTCCATAAATAGTTAATGGATATGTTGCTCGACTATGAAATTTGGCTTATCAAAATGATATTTCAGTATGTTTATCTCCCAGTGCTAGTTTGAGATATTGGAACCTTGTTTGATTCATTAGGTTGTTGCGAATAAGCATATTAAAAGTCACTATGGGATCCAAATATCCCCCAATGAAAAGAAGTAGCTCGACAGTTTTTTTTTGTAACCGGCCAGCTTTACCCAGCATTCGTTTGATACATTCGGAACTATAGTTCAATCGCGATCATGTTCCTCTCAAAAAAAATTAATTCAACCACTGCATATATATGGCATGTAACAACAAAAACTATGCAAATATTTTATATTGCCTCATCAGAATGTCAAAGTGCACATATTGGCAAAATCGTGCAATTATTTTTATACCTTGCTCATGTAACGACTAACCAAAAATAAGCAGGTAATCATAAAAAAAATTATTGCCCTCTAGCAAAGATATCATTTTCAGTATTGTTATTTATTACCACCCATCTGTATGTAAATGTTAAAGGTGCGTATCACATATACCTATATATATACAGTATGTTTATGCTCTTAATTTTCCAACCTTGTACATAAAAAAAATCGTACATAACAGATTTTATTGTCATATGATTATCACATATACAGAACTCAAACATGACTTTTATGTTATACGAATGTGAATTACGATTTTATTCCGACATGTAGGTATGTTTAGAACATAACAATGGCAAATTTTATTCATTCATTTAATTTTAACGATTTGATTTTTGATGAACTTCATAAAGTTCTATATAGGTATAGGGTACGAGTATGTATATTACCTTTTCGTCGAAAAGTAATATTATTTTGACTTTCCTGTAACCAAAGCAAATAAACCGAAACCACATATATGTGCAGACAAAATACGAACATTTATAAAATTCTCTCTTGAAAGACACAAGGTGATAGACTTAACATTAAATGAGTATAAAAGGAGGTACAAATATAAATTATGTTTTGGTTTGATTGAGAAACATAATTTAGGATACATATAGATCTACGCTTTTACGATACACCTAGTGCATGGATGCTTAATATATTGCCTTATTTTTAGTAGTACCTGATTTGACCAAAAAAAGGAATAAATTTGATTTGATACGATCGTAATTTTTTTTATGGGGTGACATGTCATAACATTATTTTGATGCGTCTCTTTTACATAAAGATGTCTCTAATTACGGCCTAATGAGATTAAAATACCGCAAAGTCGTCGATGAAATCGGATAATATTTAGTAAAATCTGTGTTTCTTTTCAATGATGATTGCTCGATATGTTATATTAATTCTCCATCCATTCACTAAAATATTGGAGGTTATAACTTTCCAAACCAAGCCATCTTGCATGTTAAACGATAAAGCAGTGTGCTGTAAGTAGTTTTGATGTTCTTAAATCACTTTTGTGCATCAAAAGCTGATAAAATGCCAGGCTTTCTATCTTTGTCCTAAGAACTAATCTATGTGGCCTAATAAACCTTCCCACGACTTCTCTTTCTGATTGCAGTGGGAGGATCGTTCCTTGCTAAACAAGTTTGCCTGATCCAAATGATACAGATGGTTACTCATTTCGTTAAGAGATAAACGCACTCCAACGCCACCTTTGAACTACCCCCAGCGACATGATTGCAGGTTGATTGTCCAAATATATGACAATATCGTTTCCGCTTACTGAAGGTAATATTTATAAGCTTACAAACCACATTTGTATACGTTCTTAACCCTATTTTTATGAGTTGCTTTGTATAGCGTCGGCCGCCAAACGCTTACCCCATAAAAACAACTTTCTAATGTTTTGCCCAGGAATCTCGCTCTATCAATAAAAGCAAGTCTAACACAAATTACTATAGGTGAGCACCTACCTGGATATTCTATTTCTTAATGAAGAGTACCAGCTCTATTTTAGATGGGTTAATTTCCATAGTCTACACCTGAAGTACCTTTTCTGCTTCCCATTCTACATTACCTCCTTAATTGTGAATAGATGTTTACCAAAGACCGGAATCGTTACGTCATCAGCGTATGCAATCACTCTTATACCTTCCTTCTCCATACTTACTTAAGTATAAAACATAATACTCTTCATTTGAAGGCCGCATATCCTGTTATTATTTATCCAAGATTACTGAGATAAAACTACATCAATTCACCTGATGAAGTCAGTCAGAGGAGAACAACTGCAATAGCGGCTCTTGCATCATATAGTGTAGGTTAATCTGAAGTATACTTAAAATATTAAGGAAATGGCTGATCTACTACGTGGCAACTTTCAATGCCTTTATTATTGTAATTGCTACCTTCTACGATAGAACCAATGAGCTAATTAAGTCCAGATCATAGAGCTTATAAAGGTCAAACCTTTCCTCGGCATTCAAAAATGTTGTTTCCACGGTCTGCACATTTAAAAAATGTGTGTTCTGCGTCGTCCTTTGCTACATCTCTATAAAGATATAAAGGATCTTCGAGCTTCTCAATCGTGCGCAAATATTTACAAAAATACCCATGATCCGTAAGGAATTGGGTTATTATGTAGTTTACTTCTCCATGCTTTCTATCGACCAACTTAGAAATGTTTTAATTAACCTTTCTGTCTATCTCCCACGCCTCTCGTATTGCCATAAAATCCCTCTTCGGCTCCGTAACTCTCAGTTGTGATTGGATGCAGGGCCCAGATGGCAGCTGTTAGGATTATCGGAGACCCAGTCCTCTTCCGCTCTATTCTTATATTGCTCAATAATGATAAGCAGGTCCGCGCCTATCTCCACTCTTAGCTGGTTTAGGAGGGCATCTGCAGTTCTACTTTTATGAAGGTTTCCCTGAAGAACCTTCATCTTATATTTTTATATCTCGCTTGCTGAAGGGCTTGCCTATATATCTGGCAAGTGCCTGACACTGGGCGTGCTTGGTCTCCACTTTATACTTCTTTTTGAAATGGCCTTTATCTCCACAGTGGAGATAAAATTCACTCCAGTTGGGGCTTTGCAGTTCACCTTATGGTGGCCGTAACCAAAGCAAGCATAACATCTAGCCCCTACGGTTCTTCGCTGGATTCTACAATATAGCCAGCCTATTTTTATGCGGCCTATCCTAAGCAGCTCAGATACTTCATGAGCGCCGATCTCCACAAAGGTCATTCGCTGTTCTCTCGAATTACGTTTTGTAAGTGACATCATCAATTCGTCTTTAAATTTTTTTAAATCCTTTGAGGTCTCATCTGATGGCATCTTTAACTTCCTCTTCAGTGGAGAGACAATCTAAATCCTTGATTTGCAGTGTGGTTTTAGGGTGCAAGTTCCATACCGTGTCTGTCTCCCCATGACGCTTTGTTAGTAGCATTTGCTCCGAGTTCCAAAAGAACATCGCACCTATTCTGGTGCGGCGTACATACTTAATCTCCATATCCGAAGCTTCCGGGTTAACCTTTTCTTTTATAGTACCTAGTACTTATGCCTAAAACTGGCCTTGTTCTGCTTTAATTAGAAGTGCTTCTGGTTTTACCCTTGGTTTTTGGTATCTTTTCCTTCGCCTCTTTTTTTTAATTGGCCGTTTCTTTGACTTAACTACAGTCCATGAATTGATCCTGAGCAAGGCACAAATATTTCCATCTTTTTACTAACACTTTCTGCCTTAGCAGGAACAGAAGTGGCCTGTTTGTTTCCACCTCCTGAACGTGTGGTGGCGATCGGTTGCGTTTTCCCTTCTGTTTTTTTTTCAGTTATTCTGGCGGAAAACCACCCCATCAATGATATCTTCAAGAATCAGGAGACCGTCCTTGACATTCTTGCTACTATTTTTATGTTGCCATTTTCATTTCTCGCAAAATAACCTGGCACCTCCGCAGATCGTTCTTTTCCTGCTCAATAAACCCTACATGAGGGTTATTTCCTCCGTCAATAACAACGAGGATTCGTTTTTCTTCGGAGGTAAGCCTCGTTATCTTTGTTGTTTTTGACTGAGCTGTCAAAATATCCTCCCTTATATTTTTAGTGGGTTTCATTGGACTCGTGAATATGGCTTGGTGTTCTATGCCAAATATCCTCTTGACATCAGTGCCCAAGGCCAAATTTCTATCTTCACTTGACAATATATCTGCTACGAAGGCCGAGTTTACCATCTTCGAGGCATTGCAGTCGAAATCATATAATAATATAATAATATAATAATATAATAATATAATAATATAATAATATAATAATATAATAATATAATAATATAATAATATAATAATATAATAATATAATAATATAATAATATAATAATATAATAATATAATAATATAATAATATAATAATATAATAATATAATAATATAATAATATAATAATATAATAATATAATAATATAATAATATAATAATATAATAATATAATAATATAATAATATAATAATATAATAATATAATAATATAATAATATAATAATATAATAATATAATAATATAATAATATAATAATATAATAATATAATAATATAATAATATAATAATATAATAATATAATAATATAATAATATAATAATATAATAATATAATAATATAATAATATAATAATATAATAATATAATAATATAATAATATAATAATATAATAATATAATAATATAATAATATAATAATATAATAATATAATAATATAATAATATAATAATATAATAATATAATAATATAATAATATAATAATATAATAATATAATAATATAATAATATAATAATATAATAATATAATAATATAATAATATAATAATATAATAATATAATAATATAATAATATAATAATATAATAATATAATAATATAATAATATAATAATATAATAATATAATAATATAATAATATAATAATATAATAATATAATAATATAATAATATAATAATATAATAATATAATAATATAATAATATAATAATATAATAATATAATAATATAATAATATAATAATATAATAATATAATAATATAATAATATAATAATATAATAATATAATAATATAATAATATAATAATATAATAATATAATAATATAATAATATAAAAATAGCGTGTAGGGCTCCCGTTTCCGAACTACCTACTAAAAATACCTCTCCCTCTGCTAGTCTAGCCTGGGACTGTTTAGCACATTACTTCGGGCTAGGCAATTGGAAGCTCTGACTTAGCACTCATCTATTTTAGGCACTCATGTCCAGACCTAACTTTTTGGTGTTTGGAATCTCTTCTACGTATTTTTGGGTTTTACTCACGTATACTCCTCGCGAGGCATGATTTCTACCACCGTCTGTGGTGACCATGTTCTCACTTCTTCCTCTAGACATCTCCTTTGTTGAAACCAATTATTATATCAAAAGAACGTGTGTTCTGCGTCATCGATAACGCAGTACATACACTCATTGGGATTGACTTTCCCCATCCTGTGCAGATATTTTCTAAAATATCCATGGCCGCTTAAAACCTGTGTCATGTAATATCAGACCTTTCCATGTCTTCCCTCAATCCATGGGCTCACTCGTCCGATAAATTTTGCAGTCCATCTTCTTGTGGTTTCACGTTCCCAAGATGCTTGTCAGTTTTCCATGGTGCGTGATTTTTCCTCCGAACTACCTATTTTTCCCCAACAGCACCTGTTCTTTCGTTAAAGAATTTACGGGATTTACGTTCCTTTGCCAGTAGGTATATGGGAATACACCCGGCTATCACCATGATGGCTGCCTCGGTACCGTGCGATAGGATGAGCCTACTCGCAAGGTTCCGCGTCTCTGTACTTGGGAGAGTCTCTTTCTGTACATCTCTTTGCACGAAGAAATGACCCATATCTCTGCCCGTATAAAAGAATGGATTCCACTACCGATATTAACTTTTCGTGGAAACTGCGATCTCTGTTTTATTCAGGGCTAGTGATTATCCATGCGCCTCCATCCAGCAATTTACTGTCCGCATTACCTGATTTAGTATAAATTGTGCCTGCTGGTTGTTGCGAGCAGCAATAAGCACCGCAACATCGTCCGCATGTCCAACCATACTTATCTCGCCTGGCATATCGCTTTTCAGTAAGCCGTCGTAAAAGATATTCCAGAGGTGGAGTCCTAGGATCGACCCTAAGCCCCATCAGCTGTAAGCACCATTCTACGCTGATCTTCCTCGGTGTCATACAATAAAATACGATCATTCAAGTAGTTGTTTAAAATTCGCAATAAATGTGTTGGTATGCGGAACTTATGCGCCAGTGGCTAAAGCATCCCGTACCAACTATAATACTATAATACTATAATAATATAATTATTATATATCTAATTTCCATTTCCCTGGTGAGCTAATCAAAAACTAATAGTAAAATGATTAAAGAAAAATTATTTAGCACGAAAATTAAATGAAACATCCGTGAATAAAATTCATCATTGCTATTTAAAAAGGAAACTTCTCAAATTATATGAAAATATTAAAATCTGTCAAAAGTAGTGCAATCAATGTTAATGCATTTTTTTATATTGACACAAAATCGAAAAAGTTTTCCAAAAACATTAAAAATCGTGACTCATTATAACTTAGCAAATCTTCGTATTCCTGAGAAAAGCTATGCAATTATATCAAATACCACACCCTGTATATTAATTTTATGGTTCTTCTGCTTATAAATCATCATATATAAAAATTTTACATACAGTAATTTCATATTTAAAAGCATAAATTTAACGTGCATAAAATAAAAAATATTAAATATTTCGTGTATTTATTTTTTATTACCCGGAAGTGACTTTATGTATATTTTAAAAAAATATATAGATCGGTCGACTCACATGTGTGTAAAAATAAAATGAGCTTTATATATAAACTTAAACACTTTGTTTCATCTGACATTTATACCGCCATAGGTTATAAAACGAAAGTGGTTCCAGTGGGGCAGTAAACATTTTGGTGAAATTAATTTTTCTTTCGTTTTTTTTTTTTAAATTACATATAGGGTAAACTAAAGATTACATTTTAGGTACTCGTTTATTTTTACCTTTAAACTTTTAATATGCACAGATTTTAACTAAATCATGTGTTTTATTTGTCATAAAAATGTTAAAATATTTTAAATGAATGACATATAATTTTAATATGGAACTGAAAAGAGTGGATTATTTTTAGCTCAACCCAACAATGTTACGGTATTTTTAAAGAGTACATACGGTTAGTCAAGTTTTATAACCTTTTTGTATTTTATCTATATGGAATTTGTTTTTGGGCCAATCTCTCCCAAATTTTTCGCGGTTAATTTAACGTCCTGCTTTACGCTGTCGTCAGCCAAATTGAAGACCTACAACTACAGGTTCTTTTTCAATATCCTGTCTAACTTAACACTATAGTTACAGGAGAGGTATGTGCCAAAACATTATAGTTTTCCCTTGAGGTCTTTTAATGGTCATTGCACACGCTAATTCCACAGCAAATTGTCTCCTACATAATAGGAAAAGGAGATCGTTTTATTTTATGTTCTACTTGAATCTTGGCACATGACAATTTAGCAGGCCATGATTCATAAAATAATTCACTTACTATTTTCAAAGTTATGGTTGATTAAGCGAATCACCGTGACTTTGGACCACAAAAACCTTGTTAAAATGATAAATTAATTTTTAACAAAATTATTACCAGTTTATCATCAGATCAAAACTGAGCGAATCAATACGTAATCTAGCATCTACATCTGAATAGTTACATTAAATTCGACCTATCTCAAAATAAAAAATCCAACATCATTAATAGTGGTCTGATTGGGTTCCATTATACATAATCCAAATAAGGGCAAAAAAGAGGTTACTTCAAAATATGTGGGGTATAAAATAGACGGCTAGAAATCAGAAAAGGAGCAAAGTTAATTTACTCTTTCAGTTAATAAAAACAAGTGTGTAACTTTCGTCGGCAAACTAACAAAAAATATTAGCAACATATCCACAGTATTTAAACAGCTTTAAAATAAAGCTATACAGCAGGTCACCAATGGACTCTTTAAGACAGACATATGTCCAACCATATAAAAAGTAAGTAAGGTCATCTCTATTTGAACACCAAAGCAACACCAATTCATTAATGCTCGTACACCTCAGTTATTTACAAATTTTTTTCTTAAAACTTAACAAACATTTGACCAAATTAGTTATTTAATCCTAGACGAATCGAAGAGCATATACAAAATTCGAAACAATCTGTAAAATATTGACAAAATAAAAATAATAAGCAGCTCAATTTATTTAATCCCAATGTATAGGGTACAAAAACCCTCTTCACAACAAATAAATTAATTTAAAAAAATAAAAAGCACAATAAATACAAAACGAAATGCAAACCCGAAATTAAAGACAAAATAGGAGAAAATCACTCACCACCAGATACTGTGACTGTTAAATAAATGCCCTACAGATAAAATGAATTATCATTTTAATTTCAAAACTTGTGAAATGGAATCGAGAGAGGATTTTTTTTTTCAATTTTCCAAGATAATCCCGGTATAATATACTGTTTTCCATTCTTTTCATCGTTCGTTTGTTCATTATTTTTATTTTGTATTTTTCAATAGATTGAATGAGATCCGGAGAACAAAGAACTAACGAAAATAATGGATATACATTTGATTCTTTCGAGGACATATCGATCAAATTGGCTTTTGAGGTTGGTTCATCTATTTTATAGATATAGATATAGATTTTCTTCCAAATACAAATTGTTATTAGATATTTCGTTCCAATATAAAGTTGTGAAACCGCTGGACTTATAACCAACACCAGGAAAAAATAATTATTTCAAATATTAACGAACAAAAATAAGGGTACCACCAAAACATCACACGGATTCAAACTGAGAAATTTAAGCCAAAAACCCTCAATATTCAAAATCCAGAACAGTAAAATGTATGCCCCAATTTAAAAATTTTTAGCCACTGCCTTTATTCTCATAGAATACCTGGATGAGCAGTATAAAGTGCAGAAAGTTTTGGAGGGCGATAACAAGTCGAAATTATACTAACATGGCAGGAATTTTTAAAGAGGTTTCCGATCTGGCCAGCTAAGTAGTATCCACTGAAGTGTTTGAAGCAGCGCCAGTACTCTTATTATCAAAGTGGCAATGTCCTCAGCATGCACTGTAGATTGGTAAACGTTATCTATAAGCAATAATTTCTCTTCCTCAGCAGTAGAACTTGGCACTAAAAGCCTACTAAGACCATATACATTACCTACATCTTTAGTGGCACAATATAGATGAGTTTAAAATTGTAGGCACAAAAAAAAGTAGGGGTAAGACTCAATTTTCTTCACGTACTTATCCTGGCATCAGTAAATGAACCAACCATATTTGCCAATTTTTAACGAAGCTTAAACTGGTTGTTGATTTAAATAACAAGTCACTAAGATATTCATTGACACTGCAAGCAGTGTACGGAAGCATTGTGTTAAGCTTTATAATATAAAGTTAACCAAATCTTTCCGTGTCAAAAACCCGTATGGCTTCATACTGGCAGAATTTCATTCATTATTTCCCGAAAGTCAACCTACCCGTTAAACACAACATTGTACATAAACTAATAATTGATGAAAATCTTCCTGTTTCAGGAGCATGGAGATTGTACCCAGCTAAGCTCCACATAGCTAAATCAGAATTTTAACACATGACAGAACTCGGCATATCCTGCGTGCTCGCCAATATCGTCCCATTTACACATAGTTCAGAAAAAAAAAATCTCGCCTCGCGGTCCTGCTGAGATTACCTATATGTTATGCCTTAGACAACAGTGGATTCGAACATACATACAAATGGCCCTTTGTCACCATCAAATAGTTTTCAATATTTGTTAACGATAAGAGTCAAAATTGACGCGGTGGCTCAAAGTTTACCTCATAAAAGATTTAGCAGGAATTAGTATCAGTCGAAATTCCAACAGATCAGGGCATGAAGTTCGAATCTTCAATGTTTAAAGAATTACTAAAACTTATCTTGGATCGCTTAGAATACAATCATCACCTTATAACCCAACATCAAATGGTTTAACTCAAGGGTTCTACAGACACTTTTAAAGCATTAACTAAAGCTCGCAAAAAATACTGTTCAAATATTTTACAGTATTAATTTTTTTTTTTTTTTTTTTTTTAATTTTTAATCCCTACAATTTTTCTGGGGCCGAAGCTCACCCAACTCTTTCGCGGTTATTTTAACGTCCTTACTTTACGCCAACTAGGGCCAAATCGAGGACGCACGAATACAGGTTCGCGATTGTTGATATCCCATCTGCGCAATGCATTGCTCCATGCCAGCCTGTACTGACATGGACGATGGTTCGGCCCATAGACTCTGCACTCCAACAGGGGGTCATAGTTGTGTTCATCGTCATCACCGATCGAAATCAGGTGATGAAAAATCCCTTTTGCAACCCTCCCCTGTTGGGATTCGAACCCGGTACCTCCCGCCCCAAACACCGCAGCTTTAACCACTGCGCCAATTGCTCGGTAGTATTAATTTTACTTACATCAAAAGCTTTTGATATAAATATATATATATATATATATATATATATATATATATATATATATATATATATATATATATATATATACATATATATATATATATATATATATATATATATATATATATATATATATATATATATATATATATATATATATATATATATATATATATATATATATATATTTATATATATATATATATATTTATATATATATATATATATATATATTTATATATATATATATATATATATATATATATATATATATATATATATATATATATATATATATATATATATATATATTTATATATATATATATATATATATATATATATATATATATATATATATATATATATATATATATATATATGAGTGTTTATGTTTATATTTTCAGGAAAAACTTTTTCTTCAAAACGTTGAATAAATTATTTTTCACACATAACTAAAATAAACTTAATAGTTTTCATTTACGGGTGGTAATAAAACGAGATAAAACAAAAATGTGGAAATTTAAACTGGGTATGTATGTATGGCAGCAATGAGTTAGTAAAACACATAAAACTTGTAATAATTTAATTTTCATATTGCATTTTCCGCACTTAAAATAAAATTAACCAATTGCAAAATAAAAGTTTAGATTGTAACCCTACTTATGTGGATGAATCAATGTATATGTTTTGTAATAAGTACGATTAACGTTTAATTTCTATAAACTCTATGTCTAAAGTCTAAAGTCTAAAGTCTAAAGTCTAAAGTCTAAAGTCTAAAGTCTAAAGTCTAAAGTCTAAAGTCTAAAGTCTAAAGTCTAAAGTCTAAAGTCTAAAGTCTAAAGTCTAAAGTCTAAAGTCTAAAGTCTAAAGTCTAAAGTCTAAAGTCTAAAGTCTAAAGTCTAAAGTCTAAAGTCTAAAGTCTAAAGTCTAAAGTCTAAAGTCTAAAGTCTAAAGTCTAAAGTCTAAAGTCTAAAGTCTAAAGTCTAAAGTCTAAAGTCTAAAGTCTAAAGTCTAAAGTCTAAAGTCTAAAGTCTAAAGTCTAAAGTCTAAAGTCTAAAGTCTAAAGTCTAAAGTCTAAAGTCTAAAGTCTAAAGTCTAAAGTCTAAAGTCTAAAGTCTAAAGTCTAAAGTCTAAAGTCTAAAGTCTAAAGTCTAAAGTCTAAAGTCTAAAGTCTAAAGTCTAAAGTCTAAAGTCTAAAGTCTAAAGTCTAAAGTCTAAAGTCTAAAGTCTAAAGTCTAAAGTCTAAAGTCTAAAGTCTAAAGTCTAAAGTCTAAAGTCTAAAGTCTAAAGTCTAAAGTCTAAAGTCTAAAGTCTAAAGTCTAAAGTCTAAAGTCTAAAGTCTAAAGTCTAAAGTCTAAAGTCTAAAGTCTAAAGTCTAAAGTCTAAAGTCTAAAGTCTAAAGTCTAAAGTCTAAAGTCTAAAGTCTAAAGTCTAAAGTCTAAAGTCTAAAGTCTAAAGTCTAAAGTCTAAAGTCTAAAGTCTAAAGTCTAAAGTCTAAAGTCTAAAGTCTAAAGTCTAAAGTCTAAAGTCTAAAGTCTAAAGTCTAAAGTCTAAAGTCTAAAGTCTAAAGTCTAAAGTCTAAAGTCTAAAGTCTAAAGTCTAAAGTCTAAAGTCTAAAGTCTAAAGTCTAAAGTCTAAAGTCTAAAGTCTAAAGTCTAAAGTCTAAAGTCTAAAGTCTAAAGTCTAAAGTCTAAAGTCTAAAGTCTAAAGTCTAAAGTCTAAAGTCTAAAATCTAAAATCTAAAGTCTAAAGTCTAAGTCTAAAGTATTTTTATTAAATTCAACCTCTATTTGGCCAATAAAGCTATACTCCACTTTATTAGCATATTTTAATCATATTGATTAGTATATAGTAAGTTATACAAATAGCATGAAAAATAAAAATTGCTCAGTTTTTAAAGCTTTTATCGAAATAAGCCACCCCTAATACACATATAAATATACATATAAGACATTTACGTATGTTACCAAATTACCGCTCATATTATTCAAAAAATTATATTCCCTCTGCTGCTTATCTTTATTAATTTCCACCAATTTTTTGTCGAATTTTTTTTGCTTTTTTATCTACCACAAGGGATATATCGTTATGACGAACGAAAATTTCAGTTTATTTTAACAGAAAACCTCAGATTAGTCATCAAAAGCACTATATAAATACAAATAATAATATCATTTACATATTTTATTTTTCTAATCTTATTAAATTAGGAATGATAACAATGAATTTGTTATTTTTTGTTGTCAATTTATTTATTTTTTGAGCGTGGTATAAACATCTTCGTTATCCAACCATTTGTTTAACAACTAGAGAAAATTTAATTTTGTTTTTGTAAAAACCACGCCTTTTAGTGATACTATTTTATAGTTTTCAGCAAGTTATAAAAGGATATAATTTTGACATTTTTAACGAATTAGAGTACAGGAATTTCCGCAATATCCGTAAAATGGTCTTAAAATAATTTAAATCATTATACTGCTTTGGCTAATGATAATTTGAACCCCGAGATCGACCTTGATCGTATTTAAAATTCACCAGTGTTATCTTTAATTGAGTAAGAAGGCCAATAAGCAGTTAGCTACCGAATCGTTGTTCACAATTTGCTGCTAAGAATCAGAAAAAAATTAAAAATATTATGCATTGTGAAATAAATACCCCTAAATGTTTACTAATTGTTAATATTTTTGTTGTTGTCGACGCACATATTACTTTTTAATATGCATTTTAATAGTTACCCCTAAATGTTTACTACATTTTCATTTTTGTTGTTGTCAACGCAATTTTGTTGTTGTCAATGATAGCTTGTTGTTGTCAATTACATATTACTTTTTAATATGTAAATAGTTTGATGCCTGCGTTTGAGTGTTACCACAAATATTACGAGTCTGTTCAGCAAAGAAATTTATGATCAGCAAGATCGTTTCAAAAATGTTTGTGTTGAATTAGGGTTTTATTTTAATATTTTATATATATATATATATATATATATATATATATATATATATATATATATATATATATATATATATATATATATATATATATATATATATATTATATACATACATATATATAAATATTTTATATATATAAATATATATACAGATATATATAAATATATATATATATATATATATATATATATATATATATATATATATATATATATATATACGACTACAAATAGTAGTAGTAGTTGTATATATATATATATATATACATTTACTTTATTCACCTGTAATTTGGCTAGTTGTATAGTGTTTATATTATTTATTTATAAATAAATAAGACTGATTACTTGTATCCTGCCCAAGAAGAGTTTAATTCCAATAACGAAGAAAATTAAGAAGTATCTATTCCTACTTGGGGGCTCAACCGACAGCATTTGGGCATCTAAAAGATTAAAAAATAAATCAAAAATGAAAGAGATTAACAGTGAAAGAGTAAAAAAATTTAAAGAATTAAATTTTTTTTTTTTTTTTAAAGTAAATTCATAAACCATAAGAGTAAAACATTGATGGTTTTTTGGTCGAATGAAGTGTAAATTAAGTCTTTATTCCATTAACAAATATTGTTGTACAACGTTTTTGTTGGAAAACGAGAACGAGACAAAAAAAAACAAAATTGCTTGGGAATAACAAAAATTTGGACAGCTTTGGTTACTAAATTTAAGTTAGTAGTATGAGTGGCCTAGAATTGAGTATTGCCTCGTTCTGATATAGTAATGTTGTTGTCTCTTTAAATGTTAACTTTAAATATTAAGTAATTCGAGTAAGATGTAATTTTTCATTTTGTTGTGTTGTTTTACCAGTTTTATTTTCTATGATCACAATTTCAATGGCTTTTAACTATTTTTTCAGGGTTTACGTTTTGATTAATTTTTTAATGTAATTGTTCTTTTTCATAGTGTATATATTTTATTTTGATTTGTCTGATGATGGATGTGAATTACATACGAAATGTTAAATAATTAATTTATATTATTGATAAAAAATTATAAAAAATAAATAGGCTCATAACCAAATATTTCATTTTAAATATATATATATATATATATATATATATATATATATATATATATATATATATATATACTTACATATATAAATATATATATATATATATATATATATATATATATATATATATATATACTTACATATATAAATATATATATATATATATATATATATATATATATATATATATATATATATATATATATATTGATATATATATATACTTATATATATAAATATATAAATATATATATATATATATATATATATATATATATATATATATATATATATATATATATATCCGCTCAAATTTGTTTGAGAAACTTATTTGAGAATTAATGTACGATAAAAGTCATTGTGCGTAAAGATAAAAGGAAAATTTCAGTTTTATGGCGTCCCAAAAGTTTTTGTATTCAAATTTTGAGGTTAATCTTAGAATTCTCGTAGACTAAGAAAGAAAAAATTTTATATGCAAATTAAAAAATCCAGAATTTTTTTTTTTGGTTACACAAAAAAAAAGTTGAAAAGTAAAATCTTATCTACACAATTCAAATTATATAATCTCAACTATAAAATTGACTTGATAAAATTCATAGAAAGCATCCCCAATATAAAAAAACACAAATAAAAAAAAACAAGATGTTGTCCCCAAAACATGCTAATCCTAAACACCTCATTAGTATACATGTATGCATATTTTCGTATTTTTTTAATAAAAAAAATCTTACGAGCTTTTTTAAAAGTTTTTTTTTAAAGTTTTGTTAAAGAAATCTTACGTCATATACACATGTATGCTAATTTTATTATTTTATTAGGGTCTTGTCGCTCCTGTCTACAAATATAAATATATACTCGTGTATATATATATATATATATATATATATATATATATATATATATATATATATATATATATATATATATCATATATATAACAATATAAACATAAATATAGTTTTATTATTCAATTATGTTTAGTTTTTATATTTGTTTATTTCTTAAGTATAAAGTGATTTGTAACAAAATTAGGTTTTTATGGCAAAAGAAAATATAGGCGATATTATATTATTATATACATTTTTATGGCTGTTGTTAATAAAATAACAATGTGTATGTGTGTGTACGAAGTCATATTGAAGTTTTATAATATAAACTCATATGGTTTATACAACAAATTTACTACCACTTTATATATATATATATATATATATATATATATATATATATATATATATATATATATATATATATATATATATATATATATATATATATATATATTAATTTTAGTTGAAATATATTTTGTTTAAAAATTTATAGCAATCTGATGGCATATTTTGTGATGTATAGCTTTATTTGCTAAGATTATTTCGTATTTTTTTTTATTTCGTCCATTTTTCGTGATTGCAATATATGTGAGTTATTGGATGCTACATGCTTAGACAGTACCCGAAATTAGAGCAGCTCTGTAGATTTTATTCCAAATAAATATTATAGGTACCATAGGTTTAAAAATATTCAGTATAACTATTATAATTTATTGTATTTAAATAGTATTAGTAGCAGATGTCTCTTCCCATGTTTTTACTAAAGAGAATATAGACTTAAAATTTTCGCTGTTAACCCAAACAGGATGCAGATACAAGAAGTGTGGCATTATATATGTATGTTTTTTTGTTTTTTTTTAAGGCAAATATTATATGGTATTATTTGTGATTTTAGTTCAATTTGTATAGCTAATTATCATACCTAAGAAACTAAACTGTCGCACTCTTTCTATAATACAGTTTTTAGCTCAGACTTTGCAAATCCTTGAAATCAAATACAATATATACTTTTGTGTGTTTAATTTCAACAAATTTTCGGTTATCTAAGGTATTAAAATCCTTATTGAGTGATTTAAGGAATCATTAATTTGATAGTGAATGTGTGGCAGCAATGAAAAAAACATCAGGAAATAATACCCCAGGTGGCAGACCTGCACTGAAGGAAAATCCACCCGCTACGGAGGTTGACCCCATAGATTCTGGGAAGGGTCAATCATTGCAAAACCAACATGACGTTATTGGCTCAGACAATTTCATGATCGGAAGTACTAGTGACAACCCATTCAGAATGGGCAAGTTAATGATGAGATCTCCTATATAAGACCACAAAATATCTCGGTGGAAAATTTAGCAAAAAGTAATGATACTCGGCAGATGAGTTACAGTAGTTCTCAACAAATATCTGCGGGAGTGATAAAATAATCCAAATATTACAAGCTGAATTTAAGGAAGCACGAAATGAGATCCAAAAATTAAAACTGATGATAGAACAGAATCAGCCACCAAAATCCAAAAAAAGGAAGCGTTCATCAGAAAAAGGTAATCAAGCAGGTACTGCATCAGACAAAACGGATAACCATCTAAATCCAAAAACAAAATCTCAGCCTGGAAAAAATAACACACCAGGAAAGCAAACAACTTTTCAAAACACTAAAGAATCTAAAAAACGCAAACAAAATCCTCCCCTGTAATACTTAACAATGTGACAAACTATTCAGTCATTAACAAGTCAATTTTCCAGCTAGAATGATGAACAACAATCAACTGAAAATAAATATAGACACCGAGACAGATTATAGAAATCTAACAGAATATTTAAACGGTTCGCAGTAACAGTGGCATTTATATGAAAATAAGCATACGCGACCGATAAGGGTTATGGTTAGAAATTTACACCAATCATGCAACCCAGAAGACATTAAAAGTGAACTGTGCGAAAGGGGTTTTAAAATTCTTGATGTGGTCAGTAAAATTAAAAAGTCTAAGAAAGGGGATGAAGAAATAAGAATTCCTCTTCCATTATTCATGCTAACTTTCGATAACAAAGAAGTTATAAGACAAATTTACAAACCTTTATATCGGTCTCAGTGTCTGTCCGTTTCGTATTTCTGTGCCGTTTATTATGACGTTCGGTCGGAAGCACTTCAATGTTCATCAAAGTCACTTATTTACGTCCACCTATGTTTGCTACTATGTGTACCAAGATATACGAATTCGGTTACATTTTCAATTTAATGAATAACGTGAGACCAACATATGTTTAGCTAGACCTAAAAACTGCTATATTTGTTCTGACTGTCAGAGTGTTTGTATATGTGATTTAGCAACACGATCAGCAACAGCATTGATTAAAGTACAAGTCTCTGATTTACTCCGAATGTGGTTATCCCATTATATTGAAATCGGTTTCCAGCATCCCGAATATTATAATACTTATAGCTTCTCGTTTCGTTGGTGGATATAACTAGGTTGTTTTGTTAATATTGGGTTTGTTAAACGACTATTCCCTTCTATTTCAAATCACTTTTTTAACTATTTTTAGCGATATCTTTACATCTTTTTGCTTCTCAGACTAATTCAAGATGGACAATTTCCTGCCCGTAATGTTAGTAATCCTAAACTTTTTTTAAACTGTTAAGCTTTTAAAGTATAGTTATTAAAAATTATATTAAGACTTCATGTAGTTTAAAAGGTTTCTTTAGAGATTCGTTTGGAGACCTTTATGGTTTCTGTGATATATAAGCTACGGAACATCTTTATTATTGTTAGATTTTTCCAAGACAGTCTTTAAATCAAAGAATTCTATTAAATAAATTAATCTGCCAGGTTGCATTTTCAATTTCTGCTGTCAAACTGATTTTCAATTATTTCTCTATCTAATCATTCTCATCTCTATCAGTGGAGCACCCAACATATTGGCCTACGGATAAAAACAAAATTCCTGATCTAATGGACTTCTGTATAAATAAAGGCATTGCAAGTACAAATGCTAAGGCAACAGATTGTTACGATTTATCATCCGATCATTCACCAGCAATTATAACAGTGAGTACTGATGCCCTGAAGACTGAAGCACTGAAACGCCTGATAAATAAAAAAAAACTAAATGGGATCAATACAGTAGACAAATTGAAGAAAATTGCGTACTGGATATTCCTCTTAGCACACCACCAAATATTGATGCAGCAGAAGCCTACCTCAGAGATCTACTGGAAGTAGCAGCAAAAAAAGCAACACCCAACATCAGTGTTTTTGAAAAAGTTAATAAACTTCCTAAAAACATCCAAGAATTAATACAAAAAAAGCGTAAAATTCAACGGCAGTAGCAGCAGCAAAGATCGCCGATATTAAAATGGAAATTAAATCGAGCAATTAAATCCCTGAAAGTGGCTCTGAGGGAAGAAGAAAATGAAGGTATACAAAACTATTTAAGTGAACTCTCGGCAACAGAAAGAACAGACTATTCCTTATGGAAAGCTACTAAAAGTTTTAAGAGGCCGGCAAACTCGTGTTCGCCTATTAGACTGCCAAGTGGCAACTGGGAAAGAAGTGATGAAGAAAAAGCCAATGCTTTCGCTGTTCATCTAAAAGGCGTATTCTCACCACATGAACAAGTTAACAACTACATGCTACCAAACCAAACGGTGAACGATCCAAATTATAAACCTATAAAGTTCAAGTGGAAGGAAGTTAAGAGCTCAATAAAAAACAGCATAAGTCCAAAATAAGCACCAGGACATGATCTTATTACCGGGAAAATGGTTAAAGGATTACCAGACAAATGCATTAAACTAATAACGTACATCCTCAACGCAATCATGTGAACTGGTTATATTCCTCAAAAGTGGAAGATATCGCAAATTACAATGATACATGAACCTGGAAAAGATGAGACACAAATCTCATCATATCGTCCAATAAGCATGCTTTCCACGATCTCAAAGCTATTAGAAAAATTGTTACTAAGGAAACTGAAACCAGTACTAGAAGGAATACCAGATCACTAATTTGGTTTCCGAAATCAGCACAGCACTATAGAGCAAGTTCACAGGATTGTCAATGCAATCAAACTAACCTTCGAAGAAAAAAAATATTGTTCTGCTGTCTTCTTGGATATTGCACAAGCCTTCGACAAAGTTTGGCATAGAGGTTTATAATACAAAGTTAAAGAACTTTTACCGAAGCAGTTCCATGTAGTTCTTGAAAACTATCTTCTTCAAAGGAAGTACTTGGTTAAACAAAACGCAGCAACCACTGGTTTAAATGATATTAGCGCAGGTGTTCCACAAGGAAGTGTCTTGGGACCAATTTTATACTTGTTGTATACAGCCGATTTGCCCATTTGCAATGAAGCTATAATATCATCATTTGCTGATGATACAGCCATATTAGTGTTTTGTAAAAATCCTCTAACTGCCTCAACGCAATTGCAAAATCATCTGAATAAAATTAAAAACTGGCTAAAGACTTGGCGAATAAAAGTCAATGAAAATAACTCAACACATGTTACATTCACACTTAACAAGCTTACCTGTCCACAAGTTAAATTGAACGGTGTAACTATTCCGCAGCAATTTAGTGTCAGATACTTAGGGTTACATCTGGACAGAAGGTTGACATGGAAAAAGCATAAAAAAGCAAAGCGTAATCAAATAAAAATAAAATTTGCTAAGATGTATTGGCTAATAGGAAGAAAATCAAGATTATCACTCGACAATAAAGTTTTACTATATAAAGCGATACTTATGCCCATATGGGCATCCACCAGCGCATCAAATAGAGAATTTTTGCTACGTACACAATCAAAAATACTTCGTAGGATCACGAATGCTCCCTGGTATATTCGAAACACCAACATACATCATGACCTCGGTATTTTAACCATTAAAGATACAATTAGAACCTATAGTTCGAGATATTGTTCAAAACTAGAGACACATCCCAATGCTTTGTCCCGGGACATACTAAAACAACCGAGATACAGACGACTGAGAAGAACTGATCAACTTGGACTATTGAATTTATAAATCAAGTAAATGGTGTACACTAATAATAAGTATTAACATGGTTAAAACCTATAAAAATAACAGTAAGGTTAGTTTGTAAGATTCGCATACATCTTGCTAGTTTTTTTTAGAAAGATTCAAGAATAAAGCCATAGGCAGTTGTAATAAAAAAAAATCTCATCCATTTGTTTGTAACAGATTGTCTCTTGTTTTTCTTTTATTTCTGGACTTCTATCATAATGCAATGTTCAGTAATGGGTCTCTTATTAGTTCCTTTGTTTAATAAAGACATAGTCTCCTTTATTTGCTATTCAATAGCTTAAAGTTATGATAATGTTGTCCGAATTTATAGAAACAGTTGTTTCGATCAAGATTTTTTTGCTAATAATATTATTTTTATGCATATTAAGTTAAGATGTATAGTTAATTGATCGGTTTCCAATAAATGTATGTTCTTAAATCTTAGCCAATTTAAGAAGTGCACGTTTTTTGTCTATCTTCCATATTTCTCCTTCTTTGATTATATTTTGCAAAAAACAAACAAGGTTGTATTTTATTATAAATCAATGTAATTTCGAGCACTGTATTACTTAAAATAATTGGTTCTAGTATATTTCTATCATAAATTTATCTTTATTGGCTATCTATCGTCTTGACAAAATTTATGATTTACGTACTCACATAAATAATGATATTTAAGTTTATTGATATTGAGTTGTTTGAATAAAACTCACCATTTGCTAAAACTGCGGAATTTGTAGCAACATAAAAATACAACAAATAAATTTTATGAGATACCATTAATGTAGAAATTAATTTATTGATAGATTTCATGATAACACTACTATGTTTGTCGGCTTCCTTATAAATATAAAACTTTCATTGATAGTAAAAAACTCTTTAAAAAAATGTAAAATTAGTAAATGATTTCAAACAAACTTGCGTTAAATTTTACTAAAAATTTTAAAAATTGGTCCCTTTCGTTTTTTGTGACTAAAAATATATTGTAAAAGTGGGAAAAAAACTAAATCAACCGAATTATGTTTTATTCCCTATTACTCGATCCAAAAAAATGTTTTCATGGCTAACTTTGTTAAAAGATAAATACATAATATATATTACTAAATGTCACATATTCTATTTGGTTAATGCGAGAAGATTTTGAAATTAACCAAACCGCTATTTTTGAAATATTTTTGAGATTGCTGCAGATTACCGATTTAAGGCCAGCGAAATGTTTTAAATTAATGTGTTTTAAAAATAAATAGATATAGTTTAACGACAAATAAGTAAGCACTTTGGTGGAAAAAAAGTAAATTTTAGTAATAGAACTGCAAAACTATCATGCGGTGATGAAAACACCATTTACCAAAACCGCAATTTTATTACAGATGAGCTGACATCGACACCTAATATATATATAAATATATATATATTTATATATATATATATATATATATATATATATATATATATATATATATATATATATATATATATATATATACATATACGAGAAAATTTCGCAGATAAACACTAATTTAAATTCACTCAAAAAAAATAATCATAGCACTCAGCAAAAATTATTCTGTATATATATATGCATCAGATATAATACTGAACTATCTTCCTCGAATTATTTACGTCATAAAAACTAACTTTTCCTCCATAAAAATAGAAATAAATACCAACAGCAGCAACAAGAAAAAAAATGGTATACCAAGTGGATTAAAAGTTCATAATATTTGATGAAGCTTTTTATGTATGCTTTAACATATATTTATATATATATATATATATATATATATATATATATATATATATATATATATATATATATATATATATATATATATATATATAAAGAGTGTGCCACTTAAAATATGACTAAATATACCTTTGCAGATTTTAAGGAAAAATAACATATTTCATGTTAGGTGAACAAAACATTTTCAAGGTTATTTCAAGGTCATTTTAATGTTTTTAAGATAAACCAATATTTTTTTACAGAACCTCGTTCTGTTTATTTGATTGAACAAATTTAACATTTTTTAAAAACCAGCTGCTTGGTCGATTTTCGGATATCTCACATTAAATTAGTCACCCTGTATATAGCTATATATATGATATAGCTATTTGCATAAGAAGGAGTATGTATAAAGACTGAAGTTTCCAAATGGACAATTATATATACTGTACAAACAACACAAAAATAAAATAATAGAAAAAGGAAATAATTAGTAATAAAAAATAGATACAAATAAAATTATTAACAATATAATATTAAAACTATAATATGGTTAGTATACTAACAGTAGTTTTTAGTTATAACTGAAATTAATTTTATTGTTTTCGTTTTTATATATATATAGTAATTTTCTATGTTCGGTACAGTGTATTGACACAACTAAACACTTTATGTAAATTTTAAACTTTTCAAGAAGCACACACACTCAACACAGACACATAGAATATAAATGAAAATGCAAAATTGGAATATTTAATTTTCTCCCCAAAAAAAAAAAATTAAAAATGTTAAAAGATGGAACGAGATCATATAATAACAAAAATATAAAAATAAAATAATTTTTGTTGCAAATAAATTAATTATGTGGAAATAATGTAAATTGCTAAAATAAAAATAATTTTTCTAAATTTTGTGGAAATTCTTTTTATTTATAATTTTCATTTGGATTTGGTTTTGTGTTATGTTGATGGTCGATTTTATATATAGTGGTCTAGTTTTTTATTAAATATAGTATATAAAGTGAATTTTAGTATAATCACCATTATTCGGGTAGCAAATTAAAAACCATACCAATTTAAGATTTGGTAATCTGGCTTAGTTTATGGGTTTCATGACTGACTAAAATATAAGTTTTAACAAGCTTTCACATTTAAAGCACCTAACATTTAACGTATGTGAAGTTAGCCCGAAAACCATCCCGAAAAAATTGATGTGTCTCAACTAATTATTATACAGGAAAAAGCCTCTCAGCACGAAAAACTTGTATAAAATGATACAAAATAAGACTCCATCCCGAAAAAATTAAATGAAAAATAATTTGTTTCTGGATATAAAATTAATAATTTTCAGTGTACAATAATCATATATTCACTAAAGTGTCGTTTTTTTCAGACTTTATTTTTATTATAGGTACATTTAATAGGAACTCGGACGTAATAAAGTAAATTGTGTATGATGTACATAGTTGACTATAAAAATCAAATATTTCTGGCACTGGATCTTTGCTCACAGAGGTTGGCAGATATAGAAGGGTATGTCGTTTGGTTCATTGAGCCTTCATTATTTACCACCTGTAACGGCATTACCGTACGATGGGGATAACGGTACTTTCTAGGTCATAATATATTTCTATTTCTGTTTAAACTGCAAATCAGACATATTTCCGGCTCTGGATCTTTGCTCACAGAGGTTGGCAGATATAGAGGGGTACGTCATTTGGTTAAATAAGCTTTTATTATTAACCACCTAAAACGGCATTACCGTACGATGGGGATAACGGTACTTTCTAGGTCATAATATATTTCTATTTCTGTTTGAACAACAAATCAGACATATTTCCGGCTCTGGATCTTTGCTCACAGAGGTTGGCAGATATAGAGGGGTATGTCGTTTGGTTAATTAAGCCTTCATTATTAACAACATATAACGGCATTACCGTACGATGGGGATAACGGTACGTTCTAGGTCATAATATATTTCTATTTCTGTTTGAACAACAAATCAGACATATTTCCGGCTCTGGATCTTTGCTCACAGAAGTTGACAGATATTGAGAGGTATGTCGTTTGGTTAGTTGAACCTTCATTATTAACCACCTGTAACGGCATTACCGTACGATGGGGATAACGGTACTTTCTAGGTCATAATATATTTCTATTTCTGTTTGAACTGCAAATCAGACATATTTCCGGCTCTGGATCTTTGCTCACAGAGGTTGGCAGATATAGACGGGTATGTCGTTTGGTTAAATAAGCTTTCATTATTAATCACATGTAACGGCATTACCGTACGATGGGGATAACGGTACTTTCTAGGTCATAATATATTTCTATTTCTGTTTGAACAACAAATCAGACATATTTCCGGCTCTGGATCTTTGCTCACAGAGGTTGGCAGATATAGACGGGTATGTCGTTTGGTTCATTGAGCCTTCATTATTAACCACCTAAAACGGCATTACCGTACGATGGGGATAACGGTGCTTTCTAGGTCATAATATATTTCTATTTCTGTTTGAACAACAAATCAGACATATTTCCGGCTGTAGATCTTTGCTCACAGAGGTTGGCAGATATAAAGAGGTATGTTGTTTGGTTAGTTGAACCTTCATTATTAACCACCTGTAACGGCATTACCGTACGATGGGGATAACGGTACTTTCTAGGTCATAATATATTTCTATTTCTGTTTGAACTGCAAATCAGACATATTTCCGGCTCTGGATCTTTGCTCACAGAGGTTGGCAGATACAGAGGGGTACGTCATTTGGTTAGTTGAGCTTTCATTATTAACCACCTAAAACGGCATTACCGTACGATGGGGATAACGGTACTTTCTAGGTCATAATATATTTCTGTTTGAACAATAAATCAGACATATTTCCGGCTCTGGATCTTTGCTCACAGAGGTTGGCAGATATAGACGGGTATGTCGTTTGGTTTATTGAGCCTTCATTATTAACCACCTGTAACGGCATAACCGTACGATGGGGATAACGGTACTTTCTAGGTCATAATATATTTCTATTTCTGTTTGAACAACAAATCAGACATATTTCCGGCTCTGGATCTTTGCTCACAGAGGTTGGCAGATATAGAAGGGTATGTCGTTTGGTTCATTGAGCCTTCATTATTAACCACCTGTAACGGCATTACCGTACGATGGGGATAACGGTACTTTCTAGGTCATAATATTTTCTATTTCTATTTGAACAACAAATCAGACATATTTCCGGCTGTAGATCTTTGCTCACAGAGGTTGGCAGATATAAAGAGGTATGTTGTTTGGTTAGTTGAACCTTCATTATTAACCACCTGTAACGGCATTACCGTACGATGGGGATAACGGTACTTTCTAGGTCATAATATATTTCTATTTCTGTTTGAACTGCAAATCAGACATATTTCCGGCTCTGGATCTTTGCTCACAGAGGTTGGCAGATATAGAGAGGTACGTCATTTGGTTAGTTGAGCTTTCATTATTAACCACCTAAAACGACATTACCGTACGATGGGGATAACGGTACTTTCTAGGTCATAATATATTTCTGTTTGAACAATAAATCAGACATATTTCCGGCTCTGGATCTTTGCTCACAGAGGTTGGCAGATATAGAGGGGTATGTCGTTTGGTTAGTTGAACCTTCATTATTAACCACCTGTAACGGCATTACCGTACGATGGGGATAACGGTACTTTCTAGGTCATAATATATTTCTATTTCTATTTGAACAACAAATCAGACATATTTCCGGCACTGGATCTTTGCTCACAGAGGTTGGCAGATATAGAGGGGTATGTCATTTGGTTAACTAAGCCTTCATTATTAACCACCTGTAACGGCACTACCGTACGATGGGGATAACGGTACTTTCTAGGTCATAATATATTTCTATTTCTGTTTAAACTGCAAATCAGACATATTTCCGGCTCTGGATCTTTGCTCACAGAGGTTGGCAGATATAGAGGGGTACGTCATTTGGTTAAATAAGCTTTTATTATTAACCACCTAAAACGGCATTACCGTACGATGGGGATAACGGTACTTTCTAGGTCATAATATATTTCTATTTCTGTTTGAACAACAAATCAGACATATTTCCGGCTCTGGATCTTTGCTCACAGAGGTTGGCAGATATAGAGGGGTATGTCGTTTGGTTAATTAAGCCTTCATTATTAACAACATATAACGGCATTACCGTACGATGGGGATAACGGTACGTTCTAGGTCATAATATATTTCTATTTCTGTTTGAACAACAAATCAGACATATTTCCGGCTCTGGATCTTTGCTCACAGAAGTTGACAGATATTGAGAGGTATGTCGTTTGGTTAGTTGAACCTTCATTATTAACCACCTGTAACGGCATTACCGTACGATGGGGATAACGGTACTTTCTAGGTCATAATATATTTCTATTTCTGTTTGAACTGCAAATCAGACATATTTCCGGCTCTGGATCTTTGCTCACAGAGGTTGGCAGATATAGACGGGTATGTCGTTTGGTTAAATAAGCTTTCATTATTAATCACATGTAACGGCATTACCGTACGATGGGGATAACGGTACTTTCTAGGTCATAATATATTTCTATTTCTGTTTGAACAACAAATCAGACATATTTCCGGCTCTGGATCTTTGCTCACAGAGGTTGGCAGATATAGACGGGTATGTCGTTTGGTTTATTAAGTCTTCATTATTAACAACATATAACGGCATTACCGTACGATGGGGATAACGGTACTTTCTAGGTCATAATATATTTCTATTTCTGTTTGAACAACAAATCAGACATATTTCCGGCTCTGGATCTTTGCTCACAGAGGTTGGCAGATATAGAGAGGTATGTCGTTTGGTTAGTTGAACCTTCATTATTAACCACCTGTAACGGCATTACCGTACGATGGGGATAACGGTACTTTCTAGGTCATAATATATTTCTATTTCTGTTTGAACTGCAAATAAGACATATTTCCGGCTCTGGATCTTTGCTCACAGAGGTTGGCAGATATAGAGGGGTATGTCGTTTGGTTAAATAAGCCTACATTATTAACCACATGTAACGGCATTACCGTACGATGGGAATAACGGTACTTTCTAGGTCATAATATATTTCTATTTCTGTTTGAACAACAAACCAGACATATTTCCGGCTCTGAATCTTTGCTCACAGAGGTTGGCAGATATAGAGGGGTATGTCGTTTGGTTAATTGACCCTTCATTATTAACCACCTAAAACGGCATTACCGTACGATGGGGATAACGGTATTTTCTAGATCATATTATATTTCTATTTCTGTTTGAACAACAAATCAGACATATTTCCGGCTCTGGATCTTTGCTCACAGAGGTTGGCAGATATAAAGAGGTATGTCGTTTGGTTAGTTGAACCTTCATTATTAACCACCTGTAACGACATTACCGTACGATGGGGATAACGGTACTTTCTAGGTCATAATATATTTCTATTTCTGTTTGAACTGCAAATCAGACATATTTCCGGCTCTGGATCTTTGCTCACAGAGGTTGGCAGATATAGAGGGGTTTGTCGTTTGGTTAGTTAAGCCTTCATTATTAACAACATGTAACGGCATTACCGTACGATGGGGATAACGGTACTTTCTAGGTCATAATATATTTCTATTTCTGTTTGAACAACAAATCAGACATATTTCCGGCTCTGGATCTTTGCTCACAGAGGTTGGCAGATATAGACGGGTATGTCGTTTGGTTAGTTAAGCCTTCATTATTAACCACCTGTAACGGCATAACCGTACGATGGGGATAACGGTACTTTCTAGGTCATAATATATTTCTATTTCTGTTTGAACAACAAATCAGACATATTTCCGGCTCTGGATCTTTGCTCACAGAGGTTGGCAGATATAAAGAGGTATGTCGTTTGGTTAGTTGAACCTTCATTATTAACCACCTGTAACGGCATTACCGTACGATGGGGATAACGGTACTTTCTAGGTCATAATATATTTCTATTTCTGTTTGAACTGCAAATCAGACATATTTCCGGCTCTGGATCTTTGCTCACAGAGGTTGGCAGATATAGAGGGGTATGTCGTTTGGTTAATTAAACCTTCATTATTAATCACATGTAACGGCATTACCGTACGATGGGGATAACGGTACTTTCTAGGTCATAATATATTTCTATTTCTGTTTGAACAACAAATCAGACATATTTCCGGCTCTGGATCTTTGCTCACAGAGGTTGGCAGATATAGACGGGTATGTCGTTTGGTTTATTAAGTCTTCATTATTAACAACATATAACGGCATTACCGTACGATGGGGATAACGGTACTTTCTAGGTCATAATATATTTCTATTTCTGTTTGAACAACAAATCAGACATATTTCCGGCTCTGGATCTTTGCTCACAGAGGTTGGCAGATATAGAGAGGTATGTCGTTTGGTTAGTTGAATCTTCATTATTAACCACATGTAACGGCATTACCGTACGATGGGGATAACGGTACTTTCTAGGTCATAATATATTTCTATTTCTGTTTGAACAACAAATCAGACATATTTCCTGCTCTGGATCTTTGCTCACAGAGGTTGGCAGATATAGAGGGGTATGTCGTTTGGTTAGTTAAGCCTTCATTATTATAAGATTTATAGTCAATTTAATTACAAACATGAAATAGATTATTGGATATTAAAGTTACGTAAGTTTCGATTTAATTTCGCTGCTTTGAAATATGCGGTTTTAAAAAATGTAGAGTTGTACCATATGCGATTCTGTACCATATGTTCTGATAAATTCAGTTTTGATTGAAACGATTTAAAAATATTTCGTTTTTATATTATGTTGTATAATATTATGTTATATAATATTTATTTAAGTTAGTTATTATTTAGGAACAGGATCTTTAGTATACACGATCATATGTGGGGTGACTTTAGTGATGTCCAAATTTCTGATTTTCACCACATATTTTTTTAGATCATCGTATTTAACCCACTTTTGCTCATATTTACAGCAACTGATAAAATGTCCAGCATTGTTATGAATAGCTGAATCAAGCTGTTCATATGATATAACTCCTGCCAAACTGTAAACCTTCTTATTAAAAAGAAGTTTTGGTTCTATTTGATTTATTGTTACTTTCGGAGGGTTTTCTGTGGGGTACTCGGTGTAAATAGAAAGTATATTATGATACGTATGGGTTTCAGGGCTCATTTTATTTGAACAAATTGGGCAACTCTGTGATGGAACTTCTTCTATACACTCACCTAAATTTAAATAACTAACTTCCAGTAATTTTTTTAAATTGATGAGAAGAAAATTTCGTTCTTCTTCAACCACTGTTTCACATTTTTGGCATTTTAACTTCACGGTTAGACTTGGAAGAAATTTTAGTACATTTCCTGCTACGTCTTGTATATTACAATTACAATCATTGTTAATGCCAAAAATTTCGATTAAAATTTCTTTTCGAATATTATAGATATCATTCAATTGATTATTTATCAATTTTTCTATTAAAATTTTAACCCTGCCTTCTTTTATACCACAGTTACTTATCCCCAAAATATTTATTGCAGTAGCCATTGTTTGGATTAGGGAATCAAACGCACAGGTATTTGAATAATAATCGCACGTATTAGTTCCATTTTGTAGAACCGGTAAAGAACTAGAGTTTAGTTTATTTTTAGGTAGTATTCTTTTTTTCACTATTTTATGAGGGCGCTTTGGAGTGCTGAATTCGGTATTAATCTTTGAGCTATTACTTAAGATTTTTATAGTACTAACTCTGCGTTCTTGTGGAGACTGTGTTCCAATTTCTTTAATATTTTTTAAATTAAATGACGACGACAATTTCCTAGTTGGAGTAGCTGCATCCTTATTTCTTCGTTTACATATAGATTGACTTAGTTGTGAATCGTGGATTGTTAAATCAATTTTGCTCGACTGAATACCATTGATTAAATTTTTCCTTATATATTTTACTGATTTTTTAGGTACAGCTGATAATATTTGTCGATAGAGTGCTACATTTCGATCATGAATACTTTTCACAAACCTCCCTACTTTTGTTGGCAGTTTACCAATACTGCCAGAAGTCTTAAATCTGCGTTTTATAATTGCAAAATAGTTCTCTACATGACTGTTACTTTGCCGAACTCCATTGTTAATAATACCAGCCCATAAAGGTAAATAAGTTATATATTTCTTTAAAATTAAAGTTAGAAATTCAGGACTGTAAAAACTGTTTAATCCACCAATTAATGCAGAACTAGTATCATCTAATTTAATTTGATCAATAATGTTCTTCATATCTTGATAGTAAGGGCTTTGAATATATATAGATTTTGTGTTGTCTCTATATGTTTCAAATTTAGCATTGCTTACAACAATCTCATCGAAATTTATATCGGTTACAGTAATCAAATTAGTTAAAGAATCTAATGATTGCTGCACAGTATTTGTGATATTCCTTGACAATAACAGTATTGCAATATATTTCCACATTTCTTTGATGGTATCATAATTATTGGTCATGAAAAGCGATGCCAATATTTCCTTGATAATTTTTTTATTCGATGGACAGTTGGAGAAACTTGCATTAATATCCTGGGCCATTGTGTGTGTTAAATGACAACAACACAAATAAATCTTGACAATAGATCCTTTAGACTTGTAAGTCGGTTTATTATTAATCCAATCATGAGTTGCTGTTAAATATTCAATGATGTCTATATTGTTGAATGCATTTAATACTGCATTCATTTCAGCAAAAGAAAAATCTATAACGACTGAATCAAACACAGGCCATTTTTTAAAATTATTCTCAACATACAATCTAAACGATTTTAACCAGCCACTAATCGTATCAATAGTATGGCTGGAACTAACCATATCGGTCAATGGAAACGGTGATACTGTATCGCAATCAGAAGTTTGAGCAGCAACTATAAGAGCATAATACAAAATTGTTGGACAAGGGTTGAAAGGAGCCCGTACCAAACTACCCGTAGCGTCCAAATATACTGATAGTTCTTTGTTCTCAAATGTGTTTCGCATAATTTTTAAAATATTATTTTGCTTTGCACTGTACGTCATTACAACGAATGGACGACGCATAATTTTCTGAATATATTTATCTTCGCATAATTCATACTTTTTCCACTCCTCATCAATATCGATAAAATCATCAGAATGATTATCATTTGATTGCAAAGCTTCAGATCTTATTTTCCTTAATACATCCTGTGATTTTGATTTTTGTATGGTATTGGTATTTTGAATAAAATCAATGTCTTCGTCCAGTATTAAATTTTCAGAAACTTTTTCCACGGTTTTGTCGATCAATATTTTTTTCAAGACATCCCGATTATAACCTGATGTAAAGCTAAATCTTTTAATAGGGTGAATTATAGGATTTTGTGTCGAGTAAACATCAAATATTCCGTGACTTAAATTTGTATTGATTAATTTGTAATTTCGACAAGTTTGATTCAAATATTTATGGCCACAATAAGTTCTTATTGTGATGTGATCCTTTAAAATGTCGTAACCTTTTATGTTTATTAGGCATCCAGTTTGCTTTGTTAAATGTTTAGAAATTACCGATCTGTATAAATATGAATCTAAATTTCGCTCATTTGGTAAAAATATTTTTTTCCAAATATTGTCAGAGATATTTAAAGTATAATCACATTTTTCATAAACCAGTTTTCGATTTCTGTTATTTTTAATTTGTTTTAAATTTGGGTCCCTCTTACAAATAATATTAGTTTTGCCAATACCCATCTCAGTAGTTTGAACCAAATTCAAATTTGCGGGCATTTCAATAAAAGTAGAATCGCTATTAATTTCAACCGACAAACTGTTAGCATTTTCTGATATTTGCGCAAGATTGTTTGTTTCATTTTCGATAAGATTTGTATCTTTATTTTTAATTTGTTTTGAATTTGTGTCTCCCTTACAAATAATATTAGATTCTTTAATATCCATCTCATTAGTAGGTGGAGTCAAACTCAAATTTGCATGATTTTCAATAAAAATATAACTGTCCATAGTTTCAACCGATAAACCGTTTTCTATATTTTCTGACATTATTGCAAGATTATTTATATCGTTTTCGGCAAGATCTGTAATAGCATTCGAATCTCGAACTTCCGTATTTACTGCCACACAAACTTTTTTGTTTATATTCGTGGCATTGAATTCTAATACCGTTTTGGATAAATCTCCATTTTGATCATTAGAAGCGGTACTAATATTAATATGTTTTCGCCATGCATTATACACAAGTGTACGATTTAACAAATTGTTCTTAATATTTAACAACGTACATACTAGAGCAATTTCTGTACTATCGGAAGTAGTGAATTTTACAGCTGTAAATGCCAACTTTTCAATAGCATGCTTTACTGCAGCTACCGTAATTACACTTCTTTTTTTTTTATAGTTGAGTCTAATTTTTTTCTTGTCGTGTTTTTCCATTTTAAAAATAAATACAAATTAGAATTGTCCTGAAGAAAGCCGGGGTCGTATATTATAAAAAAGCAAAGATTTTAGTTAAAACACAATATAAACGTTAAACAAGAATGTTCAAAATAGAAAGCCGAGGTCCAAAATATAGATTTTTAGCAACAATAATCAAATAACAAATTTAAAGGATGTCCTGGGAAAAGCAAAGATCAAGTAGTTTTTAAAAAAACTTTTTTATTATGAAATAATCAAAAAACACGAAAAAATAACTAAAACAGATATTAACAGATATTAACCATACAAAATCTGAATTAATATTAAAACAAAGAAGAGAAAAAAATTCCTTATATACTCCAGCAAAATATTTTTATTTTTTCATTTTTTGTTTTCTGTAGCAAAAATATAAAGGGAATATAATTTGGAATAAATGACTGTCAGTCTCGTAATAAAACAAACTGCTTTAAACAGTTATAATATATTTTAAATTTTGTTATTTTCCCGACGTTTCGGTACCTTTCGTTATCATTATCAAGGCTACATATATAAAAATAACGTTACAGTAGAAACATATTATGACCTAGAAAGTACCGTTATCCCCATCGTACGGTAGTGCCGTTACAGGTGGTTAATAATGAAGGCTTAGTTAACCAAATGACATACCCCTCTATATCTGCCAACCTCTGTGAGCAAAGATCCAGAGCCGGAAATATGTCTGATTTATTGTTCAAACAGAAATATATTATGACCTAGAAAGTACCGTTATCCCCATCGTACGGTAATGCCGTTTTAGGTGGTTAATAATGAAAGCTTATTTAACCAAATGACGTACCCCTCTATATCTGCCAACCTCTGTGAGCAAAGATCCAGAGCCGGAAATATGTCTGATTTGTTGTTCAAACAGAAATAGAAATATATTATGACCTAGAAAGTACCGTTATCCCCATCGTACGGTAATGCCGTTACAGGTGGTTAATAATGAAGGTTCAGCTAATCAAACGACATACCTCTCTATATCTGCCAACCTCTGTGAGCAAAGATCCAGAGCCGGAAATATGTCTGATTTGTTGTTCAAACAGAAATAGAAATATATTATGACCTAGAAAGTACCGTTATCCCCATCGTACGGTTATGCCGTTACAGGTGGTTAATAATAAAGACTTAATAAACCAAACGACATACCCTTCTATATCTGCCAACCTCTGTGAGCAAAGATCCAGAGCCGGAAATATGTCTGATTTATTGTTCAAACAGAAATATATTATGACCTAGAAAGTACCGTTATCCTCATCGTACGGTAATGCCGTTTTAGGTGGTTAATAATGAAAGTTCAACTAACCAAATGACGTACCCCTTTATATCTGCCAACCTCTGTGAGCAAAGATCCAGAGCCGGAAATATGTCTGATTTGCAGTTCAAACAGAAATAGAAATATATTATGACCTAGAAAGTACCGTTATCCCCATCGTACGGTAATGCCGTTACAAGTGGTTAATAATGAAGGTTCAACTAACCAAACGACATACCTCTCTATATCTGCCAACCTCTGTGAGCAAAGATCCAGAGCCGGAAATATGTCTGATTTGCAGTTCAAACAGAAATAGAAATATATTATGACCTAGAAAGTACCGTTATCCCCATCGTACGGTAATGCCGTTTTAGGTGGTTAATAATGAAAGCTTATTTAACCAAATGACGTACCCCTCTATATCTGCCAACCTCTGTGAGCAAAGATCCAGAGCCGGAAATATGTCTGATTTGCAGTTCAAACAGAAATAGAAATATATTATGACCTAGAAAGTACCGTTATCCCCATCGTACGGTAATGCCGTTTTAGGTGGTTAATAATGAAAGCTTATTTAACCAAATGACGTACCCCTCTATATCTGCCAACCTCTGTGAGCAAAGATCCAGAGCCGGAAATATGTCTGATTTGCAGTTTAAACAGAAATAGAAATATATTATGACCTAGAAAGTACCGTTATCCCCATCGTACGGTAGTGCCGTTACAGGTGGTTAATAATGAAGGCTTAGTTAACCAAATGACATACCCCTCTATATCTGCCAACCTCTGTGAGCAAAGATCCAGAGCCGGAAATATGTCTGATTTATTGTTCAAACAGAAATATATTATGACCTAAAAAGTACCGTTATCCCCATCGTACGGTAATGTCGTTTTAGGTGGTTAATAATAAAAGCTCAACTAACCAAATGACATACCCCTCTATATCTGCCAACCTCTGTGAGCAAAGATCCAGAGCCGGAAATATGTCTGATTTGCAGTTCAAACAGAAATAGAAATATATTATGACCTAGAAAGTACCGTTTTCCCCATCGTACGGTAATGCCGTTTTAGGTGGTTAATAATGAAGGCTCAACTAACTAAACGACATACCCTCCTATATCTGCCAACCTCTGTGAGCAAAGATCCAGAGCCAGAAATATGTCTGATTTGCAGTTCAAACAGAAATATATTATGACCTAGAAAGTACCGTTATCCCCATCGTACGGTAATGCCGTTATAGGTGGTTAATAATGAAGGCTTAACTAACCAAACGACATACCCGTCTATATCTGCCAACCTCCGTGAGCAAAGATCCAGAGCCGAAAATATGTCTGATTTGTTGTTCAAACAGAAATAGAAATATATTATGACCTAGAAAGTACCGTTATCCCCATCGTACGGTAATGCCGTTACAGGTGGTTAATAATGAAGGCTCAGCTAATCAAACGACATACCTCTCTATATCTGCCAACCTCTGTGAGCAAAGATCCAGAGCCGGAAATATGTCTGATTTATTGTTCAAACAGAAATATATTATGACCTAAAAAGTACCGTTATCCCCATCGTACGGTAATGTCGTTTTAGGTGGTTAATAATAAAAGCTCAACTAACCAAATGACATACCCCTCTATATCTGCCAACCTCTGTGAGCAAAGATCCAGAGCCGGAAATATGTCTGATTTGCAGTTCAAACAGAAATAGAAATATATTATGACCTAGAAAGTACCGTTTTCCCCATCGTACGGTAATGCCGTTTTAGGTGGTTAATAATGAAGGCTCAACTAACTAAACGACATACCCTCCTATATCTGCCAACCTCTGTGAGCAAAGATCCAGAGCCAGAAATATGTCTGATTTGCAGTTCAAACAGAAATATATTATGACCTAGAAAGTACCGTTATCCCCATCGTACGGTAATGCCGTTATAGGTGGTTAATAATGAAGGCTTAACTAACCAAACGACATACCCGTCTATATCTGCCAACCTCCGTGAGCAAAGATCCAGAGCCGAAAATATGTCTGATTTGTTGTTCAAACAGAAATAGAAATATATTATGACCTAGAAAGTACCGTTATCCCCATCGTACGGTAATGCCGTTACAGGTGGTTAATAATGAAGGCTCAGCTAATCAAACGACATACCTCTCTATATCTGCCAACCTCTGTGAGCAAAGATCCAGAGCCGGAAATATGTCTGATTTGTTGTTCAAACAGAAATAGAAATATATTATGACCTAGAAAGTACCGTTATCCCCATCGTACGGTTATGCCGTTACAGGTGGTTAATAATAAAGACTTAATAAACCAAACGACATACCCTTCTATATCTGCCAACCTCTGTGAGCAAAGATCCAGAGCCGGAAATATGTCTGATTTGCAGTTCAAACAGAAATAGAAATATATTATGACCTAGAAAATACCGTTATCCCCATCGTACGGTAATGCCGTTACAGGTGGTTAATAATGAAGGCTCAATGAACCAAACGACATACCTTTCTATATCTGCCAACCTCTGTGAGCAAAGATCCGGTGCCAGAAATATTTGATTTTTATAGTCAACTATGTACATCATACACAATTTACTTTATTACGTCCGAGTTCCTATTAAATGTACCTATAATAAAAATAAAGTCTGAAAAAAACGACACTTTAGTGAATATATGATTATTGTACACTGAAAATTATTAATTTTATATCCAGAAACAAATTATTTTTCATTTTATTTTTTCGGGATGGAGTCTTATTTTGTATCATTTTATAGTAAGTTTTTCGTGCTGAGAGGCTTTTTCCTGTATAATAATTAGTTGAGACACATCAATTTTTTCGGGATGGTTTTCGGGCTAACTTCACATACGTTAACATTTAGAGGTCTACGAAAAAAATGTTCAAGATCAAAATTTAATCATTTCGAGGAAGACATATTTTGGTGCTAAAATTAGTACCCCCTTCCCTTCCTTATAGGTGGGGTGGAGGGTAACTTTAAAATTGAAATAGGAACCCCTATTTTTATATATATATTTTTGTTTATTTTTTTAATACAAAATTTTCGTACTTAACAGTTTTCTCATGAGTGCTGTACTTTTTGAAATATTTACAAAACTCCCTATGGAAGCAGCCACTTCCGGTTAACTGATTTTCGCCAAAATTAACTAACTTACGTACTAATTTTAAACCGTAGAATCCGAATTTGCAAAAAAAAATAGGGGTTCCTATTTTAATTTCAAAGTTACCCCCTGCCCATATACAAGAAGAGGAAGGGGATACTAATTTTAACACTAATGTATGTCCTTTTTGGAATGATAAAATTTTGATCTTAGAAATTTTTTACGTAGAGTGCTTATTTTCCGATATATTTGAAAGTTTCAGCTTAAAAAAAAACACACAGTATTTCTCTAAATGACTCGACGATCGAGTATCATATTTTCCAAACGGGCTTTAAATAAAATGACACTTAATATTACCACAACCTCTTGGGACTTAAGTTATAAAATTGATACATTTTTGATAAGATTGGATACCAACTGAGCAATCTAAATGAAGTATTTAGTGAGCAAGCACACTTCAGAGATCCTTGATATCTCTAATATATCGGATAATGCAAAAGCTCGATGCATAAAAAGTTAACGGGCACAGGAAATTACGAATGAAGAGTAACCGTCATTAAAGTGGCTGTTGAATGTTTGGGGAACCAATTATTCTTCTTTCGTCTCTGAGATTTGACTTGCATCAAATTGGCATGCATTGCATACATCATCAAAGGCCATAAACTGATCGATTAAACGACAAGTTTAAGGAACTGTTCATAGATGAACGGAAATTATAGTTAGGCAATAGTAAGAGCAATAGTTTTCAATTGCTTTAATCTTAACAATATAGCATACGATGTTCAGCATACGATTGGCGGTATATATCCAAGTTCAAGTTCATAGCCAATCAAGTCATTCACCACACTAATTAACATAGACGAAAAACTTCGACAGTTTTGGGAAATCAAAAACGTAACCAACTCTACATACGGTAGAGGAGCACCTATGCGAGCGATTCTTCCAGTCTACAACATCCAGAACAAGCGAGGGCAGGTTTTTTACCAGACTGCTATTTAAAAACAACCTAAAAGAAACTCTGAAGCCAGCTTGCAACGTCTAGAGTACCGTCATGTACTTGTTGGTGATTTGGAAAAAATGTATCGCCAGGTCCTCATTCACAAGGAAGACACGAAGCACCAAATAATATTATGTTGAGATTAGTAACAACGTATCAAACCGTTTGCGTTAAATACAGTGACGTATATGACACGGGTATTGCATCCTTTATGGCTACCCGATATTTGATTGAACCTGCTAGATTACATTTAACTAAACTTCCAGAGGCTGCTCGCACAATCGAAAGTTTCAATCGGATATGTCGTTCTCAATCGAATATGTCGACGGCCTAATGACGCATGCTCTCGTTGACAATTAAATTAAATTATTAGAGATAGAATGGCAATCCACGACTGATCAATTTATCCACCAACCTGACATAAAAGCGTCGTGTTTCAATAGCTTTAGTTGCTTAAAATGGATTGGGAAGATGAACTACCAATAGAAGTTAAAAGGCGAGTTGAGTGGTACATCGAAAATTAAAGTTCCAAAAATAATAGCCACCACCACAATGGTTAGTATTCACGGCTTTTGTAATGCGGGCAAATGAACCTACGTAGCAGAACTCTGTGCAAGAACGCTAAACAGAGACAGGTTTCAATTAGATCCGATTTTTACCAAATCAAAGGTAGCATCGCTGAAACAAGTAAGCTTGCCTAGACTCGAACTTATGATAGCTGAATTATTAAGTTGAATTACCAGGCACGTTGTAGGTATACTAAACCTAAAGAAATTTCTTCCATCAACCTGTGGACGGATTCTAAGATCGTCCTAGATTTGCTATCTATAAGTCAACCACGACGTTGGGTACCATCCGAGAGTACAAATGAACATAATAGAAGCGTATGGGACATGTCTCAACATAAAGGTGAATTCTGTGGATTATGCTAATCGCGGTAAATCATATCACGAGATCTTAACGGATGAATTCTAGTAAAATGGCCCTATATGGTTGAGTGAAGATGTATAGTAAAAGGGCCAAGTCAACAAGAAATCCATCCCACGACTAAAAAACATCGTTGTTTATTAACATGTCACAGTGCAATAGTTAGGAAGGAGGGGGAACATTTCCAACCTGTGCAAACTGCAATGAACACTCGATTATATTCTCCGATTTCTAAATAATTGTAGGTCACCACCGCGCGGGCTCCACCGTACACCCGTACAAAAAATTTAGTGTGATTTCTTACCACCACCCACTCCACTTCAAGGTGGATTTTAGGAAAGTGCTGTTAAGTCTACCAAGATACATCTATAACAAACCATCGCAGAGGCAATACTTACGTTGGAGGAATTCACATTAACAACGGAAATCAAAGAGATATTGAATTCCAGACCGATATGTTCATCCGATACCGATAAAATAGATTATCTCACTCCAGGGCACCTATTAATTGGTAGACTCATAAAACAAGTACCTGAAATTTCAGAAATAAATTGTCAATTCATATCCGTCCAGAATCATACAAGTTTATCATGGAGATAATGGCAACACTCGTGTAGTACAAGTAAGGACAAAAAATGGTACACTAAGGAGCTGGTACAACAAATATGTCTCCTTCCGATTTTGGAATCAGATGGTCCAATGCCAAGTGTTTGTCTAGATATTCGAAAATTCGAAAATTATTTGAAAAATTACTGCTGAAAAGAAAAATGATTTTCCTCCTAATCTAAAAAAAAATATTCCTACTCTTGAGCATGCCTCGTAGAGTCGTAATATGCCATAAGAGAAGCCACGACTTTTAAAATTTACTCATTTAAACTTAAAAGAAGGAGTTTTCTTGACAGTTATAGAAAATGAGAGTCTAACCGGGACCTGGACTGGTTTAAAGCCGAATGGTAGATTTTTTGGAACTAGCGGCATATGCAAGGTAATAAAAACATATTTTCGTTTTGCCTTTCCTTTTAATATACAGAAGTTTCGATTAAATTTGGCAAGAGATTTTTGACACAGATGCTTGTCCCATTGCTACAGTTTTAGTAGGTTCAGATTTCACAAAAGCTTTATTGATGATAAAATGAGATTATCAAATGACTTGTATGTGGTAGAATTGCCTGGAATTTCGTTCTGTTTATATTAATTTGTTTAATAAATGCACTCGTTTGCACATAGTGCACCAAATTTTCGACGTTGTTATTGTGCTCTCTTGTGGGTTCGCTTTGAGGAAAGTTAGATGATTCACTTCATCACCGGAGCTTCTATAGTTTGTACATATAAAGAACTAGAGTGCCATTCGGAAGCAGAAAGTAAATTCTGAAGTTCAAGGTCATTTTTTGACCAGCTCTTGAACTTAGATAAAATATCTGAAATATTTTATAGCCAGATAGATTGCGAGTAATTCCCAGTCAAATCCTGAATATTTACCTTCAGTGTCCGAAAGTTTCTTAGAAAAAAATCACAGAGGATCTCAACATCTAATTTTGAACTGTTGCAGTTCTGCACCAACGGCAGTGTTTGATGCATCAGTAGTACTGCTTTGCTTTAAGTCACTCATTAGATGAAGAAGAAGTATTGTTTGTGCTAATTTATTTTATAAATGACTTTTGACTTTTGTCAGGGTAAGAGAGGTTTTAGCAGTCTTGATCTTTTTTCATATTCGCTGAATGGATTTAATTGAAGTATGAGTTGAGTATTCTCTGATTGCCTTGATTCGTTTCTCTGATGGTGAAATTCCATCAGGAGTACATAATATTGTGGCTGAGAAAAACAATATTATTTCCGCCAAGTATTTCAGATAATATCTGTCTTGGAGAAGAAAGTGCATCCATTTAAATGCATTGATAAATTTTGAATGTGATGTATCGGATAGCGATAAGGTGTTGTGACTGTATTAAGTCATTTCTTTACCATGTATAATTGACTGGTGATAAAGATGGATGACGTATTCCTAATTTTACCATATGTTGAAATTCAGTGAATGCCGCTTGGTGATGTATGGCATCTAGTCGTCATGGTATTGAAACTATCAAATAGTGAATTGGAGTTGGTATATTAGCCAGGGTCGTTATGGCATTGATAGATGGATGAGCTACTGAATACACTGACCGATTGTGTTAAGATCAACAAAAAGTCCAAATTTGCTTAAGAAATCAGCACCAATGATTGGACGATTCACTGCTGCTGAGATGAAAGCATGTGTGAAAGTTACCTAAAGCAATTTCGTTCCATACTTATTTATGATTGAGCCATTTGTGACTGAAAAACTTGATATGTACTTTATCACGTCAAGGTCAATATAACGACGATCGTTTCGTTACTTAATGATGCCTCGTTATTTAATTGTTTAGAGCACAGTTTGGTTTCGATCTGATGAGGAGTTTTGTTAAAAATTAATTTTTATCTCAGCAGGCCATGACGACCAAATTATCTGAATAGCTATAAAAAGTTGATGCAGAGAGAGCATTTCAACCTAGCTAGATATATGGTCATGTATAAACTGCTGGAAGTAAAATTAATAACCATTAAAACAGTTCATTTTAATGGATTAACCATCATGTTTTTTATGGATTTTAGGCATCTTGATTTCTGGCTCAAAATTAAACGTTATTTTTGATCTTTAATGGTTATTCATACCGCATGCGGTCTTGAGTTTCATTCCCGTTTTTTTAACATTTCAAACATTAAATGAGTTTTATATAACCCAGGTTATTCATTGAATCACCTAAGATAGATCGTCTTCCAGGTAATCGCAGACGAACACACAACCGTAACATTTTGAAGAAGAACTTTATTTTAAAAAGAAGAACGTTCGATTACACAGCTTGTCCGGTGACAAACGTAATCAAAAGGGCAATTCTATATACTAATTGAGTCCTTAATTGAAGACAATCATGGCAATACTTGTAGAAACATAATCAGCAAAGTTATGGATTTAGACAGCATTCGGTTGAGCACAAGCACGAAAAATATTATTCATCGACAAATCAGAATTCAATTGTCTTCTTCGTTCGTTCTAAAAGATGTCGTAATGTGTCATTCATCGCTGCGCTATAAACGAATCAATAATTTTTCACAAAATAATTGGCAACTTTCTGGAGTTAATTAGAAAAAAAATGAAAATTTTTTTATGTATAGGGCACAGAAAGTATATTAGCAGATATACAATCAGATCATAATTTAGTTTTGTTTGTAGTATTTCAATTTTATTTGTAAACAGTTGTTAGAAGTATACGGTTAAAGAAGTAGATTCTTAGAGGCCTCTTCAAAATTTAAATTTATTTTTGTTTTGTTGTTTTAAGTGCTCTCCTCTAAAATTATTAAAGAATAAACATCTTCTTGAATAATTTTTGGGACATTTTAAATGGTACCACAAAATAAAGATTGTACCTAAGACTTGCATATGCTAAAATCCATCTCTGGATTACCAACCTATAAAACCAAGTAAAAATTATTTTCCTTCCAGATATTTACACTAATGATTACTTAACCATTGTTGTGAGAAATTGTTTTTTTTATGTGGGTTCCATCTTTACATGCGGTGACATTCTATGGCATGAGCAATTTTCTTATTTATTTATTTTTTTTTTTTTTTTTGTATTTTTCAACCAGAAAAATAATAAACAAAATAAATAAAAATCTACAGAAAAATAAAAAATGTAAGCTTATCTGTCATCCAATTCTGTGTTATGCCATAAGGGAACCAAATAGCGATATGTGTTTTTACTATATGTACATATATATATATAAACGACAAGAACAACCAAAAAAATAAAAATAAAAGGAAGGAACCACAAAAAAAAAATGAGATGCCATACGAAATGAGATTGTCATCAAATTATACATTATTTTTATGAGGTTTTATAGATCGGGGATGATATTAAAATTAGATTACGTTTATACCCGTATGTGCGAATATACGCATATAATATGAAATTTGTGAATATGGTTAAAAAAAATAAATCGCTAGGCTATATAAATTTTTATGTATATCCATATTTTGCGAGTGGATAAATATGTGTCTATAAATTTGTTGGAACAAAAATTCGATTTTAATTTAGTTTATTTCGATAATATATTACTACATTATTATCGTGTTAGATGTTGTGTAATTTTACACAAAAATAAAATTTATTTTCAATGCACTAACATACAACACACTGTATAAAGGGTATAGTTTATTTTTACCTTAAACCTAGTTCACATATAAAAATCAAATATTTTGTCTGTTGCATTTGTTTTGAAAACATTTGAAAAATATTGTTCATAATTCCAATAAATATCTAAATCAATTAAAAAAAAACTGGATAGGCAATTTAATTTCTTGATTATATTTTCAACGTGAGTGCTTTACATAATGATAAGTAAATAAAACTCATATTTAATTATATAATCCCTTAAAATTCAATAAATTCATTTTTATAGCCGCGTCTGATATTCTTGAAGATCCAAATGTCAATTTGCATGAACAAAATTTTGCGTTCAATGTACAAACAAATAACGAAAATTAAGTTCGACGCGACATCTGTCTTTGAACTCTCTGTACTAAATAATCTACGAATTCGTGATTTATTTCCCCTGTTTCTTTTGTTTTTTTTTATAATTACGCAATGACTGGCAATTTGTTTTGGAAGAACACTTCAGATATACTTTTGTCCATCAGTCGATAACACTAAAAAAAAATATAAAATTAAATTAAATACATACAAAACTATGTTTATTTTAAGATCGAAAGATCATACGGTGAACCATTACACAAAAGGCAATAAAGAAGGCGAATTCATACTATAAGTACATACTACGAATAATTGGACAAACTTCTTGGTTGTAAACTGCATCGGAATTTTCTTGGCATTGAATACCGTTACAATAAATTTGGGAATACCGCTCTGTTTTTGGACACTCAATAATCAATACATACATAATACAAAACAACATATAATTTTGGTACACGCAATTATAACCGGCGAATTATTATACATATATATTGAACCTAGGTATTGGACTTTATGCTGCGATTTGCATTGGCCATACTCAGTGAAACAAGTCGGTGTTTATAATAAAGATTCAACTACGTTCAGTGGCAATTAAACAGATATATATATATATATATATATATATATATATATATATATATATATATATATATATATATATATATATATATATATTATTGTAGAAGTAGATTGAACCCCTGAAGTTGGAAGAACAAGCCAGCCATATAGCTTGATATTAATTTTTCAAATCTAAAATTTGTTTTAGTATTTAAATTTTGTATAATTAGTTCATAAAATTTTCTGCATGCAATACTATGTCACTTACAACAACACCACTACCATGTTCCTCACCAGGGGAACCGCCATTTAATATAATATAAAATATCTCCGGAAGAATAAAAAGACACATTCAGCGGGTAACAAAACCACTAGCATACGAAATTTTGCGCAATAGTACGATAATTGATATAGTAATAGAAACAGTTCCGAAAACGTTATCTACTTGTGTACGCTATATGGTAGGCCTAAGCTTGTATACGTCACGCCATTACTCGACTAGTTGGATATACATATGCTATGTGTGGCGTGTGACGGGTGCTATTAGCCAATCAGAAACGAATATTTTGAAAATCTATACATGGCACACGCCACTCGTCGAGAGATGGTTTAATTTTATCTTTCTCGTCACGATTCCACTCAACACATACAAATAATTTTTGATCGTTTTGCCACGTCATGTTATTTGTTTTTTTTTTTTAATAAAATGGACTACTCGATAATAAATAACAAAAATTATTTAATTAGTGTGCGTGGCTAAACCCGTCACATATGTAAATTGTTTTCTAGGAAGCGTCACTTTTATTACTACCCGTCACAACGGCCACACGTCGCATATGTAAATAAACCTACAAGCACACAATATACCTCCATATTACCGGTAATTACCGTAAAGATCAGGAAAATAATGAAAACAAAAACTAAGAGAACGATTGAATATCATCAGTTGGAATCTCAACCAATAAATTTAAAACAAAGACACGCAACAAAAGCCCGCCTCTTAAATATGAGTTATGCTCAACAGATGAACGTTTAAGGGCAGAGATTGCAACACCGGGATCGCGATATTAAACTCAATACTTTGACACTGGTATTATAATTCGAGAACCGGTATTTCGGTGTATAGAAAATTTTTAAGATTTTCTATTTCTCTGTACAAAAAAATAAAGTTAACATTTTTGTTTCCGTAAAATAATTTATAATTAAAATCAACCGTACGGCAAATGAAAATATTTCTCTCGTTAATTATTATGTTGTCGCACAATAATACTAAAATATTGTTACGGAATTCCATATAAATTGTCAATTGGGTATTATGTTAAATGACGCTTGTTTTAGATTGTTTCACATGTAATGTACAAGCAAATTTTTCCTTATTTCAGTTGAATAAGTTTTTTCTTGCGTTTCTCATAGTTATTTTGGGGGGTTCCCAATTTAAAAATGTGTCAAATAAAATTAATTTGTTTTGGGTCAAACATTTCTCACAGAAAAACATTTTTGGAAGTTTTCTTCATTTTTTCATTAATTTTAAGTTTATTATAACAGGTATATTTACAAAAATGTTGGTTTAAATAATATTACAGTTAATTTAATATTTACATTTTTTCATGGAAAACCCTATTTTCGAAGAAAAACCTTGTGAGAAAAATTATGTTTGGTTTTATTCCATGTGTGAAGAAAAAGGTCAAATGGCAAAATGTAAACAGTGTAAAAATGTTATAATACCCAAGGTGGAAGTACAAGTGGGTTACGTACTTATCTCAAAAGTGTACACAAAATTAATTTATCTAAAAGAAATGCAACCGGTTCTACTGTTTCTGACGTCAGAAAAGGAATAATTGCTCGAGGGTTTCCCAAAATACCAATATCTGGAGACCCTAAAAGAAAAATTGTAATGGACTATAGCAAGGAGATTCATCCATTAAAAATAGGCGATATTTAAATATTAATGTACGAGCGTCAAGCGTCAAGAAAACCAGACTCAAGATCGATAAGATAAGACTTTAAGCGTTTTAGAAGATTGTGATTGTGACAAAGACCTTACGAATAAATACCGAGATGAAGATTTTTATTATAAAAATGGCCTAACAATAATAAACAGTGAAAGTAAAGTTAATAATCAAAATTCTTACTTAATAACTCACCGAGAGATTGCACCATTAATTGACAAAATCAGAAAAGTCGCAAAGCTATTTTGCCGCTCGCCTACTAAAAATGATAAAGCATTACGAAAATAAGTAAAGGAAGAACATGGAAAGGAATTGTCATTAATTTGAGATGCAAAAACGCGCTGGACTGTTTGCTTTTAATGTGCCAAGATTCTAGTCTATTAATTGCAAATGCTGTGGTGAAATTCATGTTCAAGAATTGAAGGTATTGACGAACCAGAATAGCACGCTAAGTAAAGTACTAAAAGCAGAACTAGAAGTTCGTATAGACCAACGACGAAAAAATATTAAATGTTGAAAATATTGTTTTCCTGCTCTCGTCTACAGGTCCAGCTCTAGAGCATTAACCTCAACTTGCATTGAAACCTAATCTAGAAATGGTGGTTACAAACCAAATTAATCAAAATAAAATTGAGGCAAGTATTTCAAAACAAAAAAATACTAAAGACCTTAAAAGGTTATTCGGCAAGAAATTACTTATTTTGAAGCTGAAAAGATAATAGGTAAATACGTACAACTGGCCTATGATTACCTATTGTCTATATACCACCCAAAAGTGGTATACCGTTTTTAAAACGGGGATCGCGGTTTTGGGAAAATGGAGTACCGAAATACCAGTATTGCTTTTTCAGGAAAATATTGCAATCTCTATTCAATGGTGAGTTGTAATGAGCTTTTAGTGATGAACTGTGCACATCGTTGGGAATTAGTTCTCAAGCATCGATGGAACGGTAAATGCGGTAACCAAGCTCATCACATATTTTACAAAGCTGATACGAACATCAAATACGTACAGTACAGTCGAACGTTAATAATAATACATTAGCAACAGTAAACAGAAAATAAGCTTACAGTCAGACAGCTTTAGTGAAGTTGTCTGCCTTATCATTCGATATCCTAACATATTAGGTCATTCATATCATTTGTTGGACTGTTTTTTTACTACCATGGCTGATATTTATTCTATTGATCATGTGTTAGTCTCAAGAAAGTTTTTAATTACCTCGCCCACTTTAGAATTTATTACACTTATACCTAGACTAATCTGGCATTACAAAGATTCAAATCCACAAAGGCTCTATCGATTCTATTCTTTTTTACACCTAATAATCTTTTAATAAATTCCTGAACATTGACCTCGGTTTAAGACGAAACTTTCCTCATGTGTTCTTACTGGCTTCTATAAATCGTCCTATATTAGGGGCTGATTTCTTAGCTAAATTTAAATTACTGATAAATGTAAAGAGAAAAAATTGTAATTTCGAAACATGTTGGTACCAATGATCTGGATTTTACATCGACAATTTGGTCAGAGCTGCAACAATAATGCCATTGATCCGTTTAATTTGTCAATTCCCACAGTGATTTCCGATGGTAATCAGTGTGTGTTTTACAGCTTGAGCCTCGCAATATTCTTCAAAAACTTTTGAGGTAAACGCTGTTCTGCGATCTGTCACAAATTGCACTGGATTGCCAAACACAGAGCGTTGTACTTCCAATATTTGTATAACTTCTGCTGCGATGTTGTCGCTTTGACTGGGTACAACCAGACAAACTTTGAAAACGAAGCTGCGACCAAAAAAGTATACCCCGGATTCCTCGCTGCATAACATAGTTTTGGTACGGCCCATATTCTAGGAGCTTTATTACAAGAGATAATTTGTCATCTTAACTCTGTGCAGCACCGACTTGGCTTAGAAATTCATTTTGGATTATCATCGTTATAGGATTTCTACTAAGGGCATCTACATATCTCATCTGCATATTTGAGCGATGTTCTAATGTGTATCTAAACACTTCTTATTTTAAGGCCCATCGTTCAACCCGCGGAGCTATGTCCTTTTTACGCAAAAAAGTAAACGAGATTAAAACCATTATCTTCTGGATTCTATTGAAATAAAATAGCCCCGTATCCAAGTCTCGGCGCAACTGTGTGTAACTCGGTTAATCGTGATGGCTGAAATAAACTCAACACTGGGTGGTCGGTCAGAAGTTTCTTTAGATCAACTAAAGCTTGCTTCTGTGGGATACCAAATGCAAACGACTTGTCTTTTTTTAAGAGTTCCGTCAACGGTCGAGCGATGATAGAATATCGAGGAATGAACTTACGAAAGTATTCGCGGATAAACCTAAAAAACTTTGTATTTTCTTCAGATTGGTAGGTACGGGAAAACCCAGCACAGCTTTAAGTTTCGTCCCGGAAGGACTAAATCATTCCCATCTTCTATGGTAAACCTCAAGAACTTACACTTTTTCCATTTAAAGTTGAACTACATCTTTTAATATTTTCTTCATCAAACTTAGATGTAATATCATTCAAATAAACTAATAATAAACTAATAACTAATGAGTTGTTGAGTGATGAGATCCTTTAGGGCGAAGTACAAAAATCTTTGGAACACTGCAGGTGAAGTACATAGCCCGAATGGAACTCGCATAAACTCGTATTTTCCCATTGGTGTTAGAAATGATGTATATTTCCTACTTTCTTCGTCGACTGGAACGTGAAAGAATCCGTTTTGAAAATCTAAGGTTGTAAATATTGTAGTCTCGTGAAGTTGGCCAATATGGTCATTATTCAAAGGAAGAGGGAAACGGTCCATTACAATATTTCGATTCAGCTTCCTGTAGTCTATACAAATTCATTTACTGCCGTCTTTTTTGTTGACTATGACTATTGGACTTGCATACTCGGAACAACTTAGTTGTATGACTTCACTTTCAAGCCATTGCAAAATTTGGTTCTCAACTTCTATTTTTGGATGTTCTATATAGAAATGTCCGATTTTAATATAATCTTCTTTTGGATTGAACTTCTTTTTGTTGTTGCCAGTTTATAAGCTTCTTTTAAATCTGCAATGGTCGTTCTATGCTTGTGATTTCCCACTTCGTATTCTATGTCATTTTCTAAAAAATAAGATTGCGGAAGTTCATCTTGGAAATTTACTTTTCTTGTCCTAAATCCGTCAGTTTTCACTGTAATTTCTGTATTGGCTAGAACATATTTTCCTAAAACGCATACTGTAGTTAGACAGCGTAAACATCAGCACGCGATTTTAAAATTGGCAGAAAAATATCCGATCGTCATTACTGCACCATCCCCAATACCTTTCAATTGAGTTTTCTTGAATTTAAGTTGAGGTAGATTCATGTTATAGTAATCTGTCCCCGTTTCTTGCTAACCCCATTGCTTTCTCTGCTGTTCCCTTTAGAAATTGCTTTGCATAAATTAACTTTTGAAGTGGATTTAATTTGTACAACTTTCATTTATTCTCGTAGTCATTCACCCATGTGTCCACTCTATACCAGTCCCTTCAAATTTTGGAATAAAATTCTCTAAATCTCAAAAGTTTATTGTGCCATGACCGCCTGAGGTGATATCCTTCCGTTCCAAATCGTATATTGCATTTCCTATGCGAGAAGATTCCCCGGTAGTACCTGGTTTGTTTCCCCGAAAAACATTTTTCTTTTTCTAACCTATCCACCTCGTTTTTTGCATCACACAACTGATCTTCCATTGTTAAACCGTTATTTGACGCATCCGTAGGCTTTCTTCCAACCGATTTAAAAATATGTTTTCCTCATCATTTCCCTCTGAATGTTTTGAAATGTTTTCGGCGTTGCCCTCGTTCTTTTTTTCATCCATTTTGAATTAAGAAACAATTATTTTGTCGCACTTCAAATATTGTTTGCAAGGTCGTATTAGCGCAACCGTCCACAATTTTATATTCTTTGATTTTTATTTTTTTTTTTTTGTGCAAAAAAAATGCGATCCAATTTTTTATATAAAGTTTTTTATATCTATACGGTGCTATCAAACGTTAACTAACTACACAAATCTTAAACGTCGACCGTCGAATTACGAAAAGCGTATCCCGATTAAATCAATATTATCAAACAGATGTTTGCTTGATGATCCCGGTTAAGCCCCTAAGTTGTGGGATACCGATACGTATTCTATATTTAATGGATGGAGTCATAAGCTTGTAGAACACCAGAATAAGCTTGATCAATGTCACGAAATTTTTCTTAATATTTTGAAAGCGATATTTGCTCGTAGGATAGGTCCTCTATACGCACATCTCCGCAGTTCGTATTTGATAACCCCTTCAAAATATATATCATTTGACACTTGTTGAACATTCAGTAAATCCCAGAGAAATGCTCCTTCCAAGAGACAACCTATATAGACAGCCTTGTATATTTTATCTCATGTCATGTATATTCGGTGTCAAATTGCAAACAACCTTTCGGCCCTTGAAGTCAAATTAAAACCAATCTAGAACACACACTTGAATAGCCGAAAAAATAAATTAGGTCATCTTAATATTTTCATTGTGATAAAAATAATTTGTACGTGCATCCAATAATCTTACGAATTTATACAGGGAATCTCTTTATAAGTCATCCTTCTCGTATATCCATGTATTCGACCTATAATAATACCAACAGTTTTACTATAAATATTTCCTAAATTAATCTGACGACTGTTTATGTCCATTTATATATATATACCTATACATCTAGACCTAACAATAAAATGTCTTACCTTTTTGATTAATTCCATTCCAAAATGATATAATATACAACAAACATGATCTAGATTTAAATTATAAGATTAAATGTCCTTACCGGGTATTGAATTGGATACGACTGTATATAGATTGTATAGAAATGGAACCTAAACAACAACAAACGTTAAAATAAACAAAATGTGTTTTGGGCGGGGGGTGGCGGGGGTGGAAGGTGATGTGTGTGTTTGAGATGAATATTCGTATACATCCGAATCTTGTTAAAATAAATAAAACAAAAAAAAACCAAGATGAAAATAATCTTAAACCGTATACTCGTATATATATATATAGGTACTCATTATATGCTCACATAAGAATATGAGAACGTCTTTTTATTGGAATCAGATAAATTTTTTTATTTGCCAAGGGTGACAAAATATATTCGACCCTCGATTTTTCCGAATTTTTTATTTTTTTTTTTTTTGTTGTTATCTAATTTTAACTCTGTTTTGATTAGGAAGTGAGCTCTTTGATGTGATTTTATAGATGTGTGCATACGGTGGTCGGGTAGAAGTAGATAAAACAAGTTTTTTCGATGAGATGTCTAATCGAATTTCACAAATTTTGTCGTGTACGGTAAAAGAAAGAGTGGAAAATCGTAAATGTGTAAATATATATTCTCCATCTGCCATATAGACACTACTACTTTGTATACTTTACAAATTGAAGTTTTGATCGTTGGAAATCGGTCAGTCAGTGATAAAAGATTTTGGCTGAAAGTAATTGAAAGGCCAAAGATAAAAAATACTTCCCAAATATAAATATACACGCGAACACATTAAAAACATCAACAGACTTAAATATAAGAAGGTCAGCTTTCAAAAAAATTGATACAGTTGAAATGTTCCAGATACTGGTACTAATTTTAATTTCAGCAAATTTAAGTTACACTAAATAGAACTATTGCATTACGGAGGCTAACCAATAAACGAAAAATATGAGCGTTATAATGTAGTGTAGTCGTTGTTTTAGTTGGTGATAATTTATCTGGTTATATTTCTGGCACTTCGGACATACTTCATGGTTCAGTGCTGGTTGCTCTATAATGTTAAATGTACATTAATGGCGTAGAATCTTGTTTTCCCCCTTTCTCAGTTCTCATTTCAGATAATGCAGACCAAATATATATAGAAGATGTATAGATCAAAATTTGGTTAGATAAATAGCCACTCAAAATAAGTGGAATGAGGCGGATCATGATGTAGCATTTTTAATGGTTTTTACAGAATATACAAAGCAAGCATTGTAGACGATCTCTGATAGTGAGTGCAACGGTTACTTCCAAATTATGAAGCCGTTGGTTTGGAAGTATAGTAATGGTCACAAAAAGTAAATATGGAGGCAAACACGGCAAAATTTGGTAATCAAATACGGTATCAGATTATATGAAAAAGATATAAAGATCGATGAATTTATTTATAGGATTTGGGATTCGAAAACACTAAAAGTTGTGATATTGCACCGAGGGCAATGTCTGCAAAAATAATTGTTGTATCTTATACTAACAAAACAGCACGAGCCAATATTAAAATGGCTACTTTTCATGAGCTTAATCTTCACGATCTTTATGGATTTTGGGAATTCTTGATTTGTGGCAATATTCCACAATTTCCATGGGCTAACCATTACGACTTTTATGAATTTTGGAAATTCTTAATTTGTGGTGAAATTTCGATATATTCGTGGGCCAACCATTACAATTTGTTATGGATTTTGATAATTCTTGATTTATATGGCAAAATTTCAAAATTTTTATGGGCACCATCACGATTTTTATGACTTTTGGAAATTCCTGAACTGTAGCAAAATTTTGCGGAATTTTCATGGACCAACCATCACGATTTTTATGGATTCTAGACATTCTTGATTTGTGTCAAAATTACACAATTTTCATGGGCTAGCTATCACGATTTTTATGGATTTTGGAAGTTCTTGATTTGTGGCAAATTTTTTCAATTTTCATGGTTGAATTCCAAACTATGAGTTTTCAACCATGTCTGCTCCTGTTCATCAAATTCATTTAATAAAATAAAAAACGTTATTGTTTGCATTAAAAAGTGTTTGTAGCTTAGAATTACCCCTCGATCGCGTTTTTCCTGTTTTTAATAAAATAAAAAGTTGCAATTAAAACGGATCTAAATTTATGGGTTGTACCGTATACCGAACGGTATATGGTATACCGAAAACCTAAATTTCGAAAAACAATACTGAAAAATAAAGTAATAATCTGTTTTCATCTCAGGATTTTTCATCTCATGATTTTTCATCTCACGATTTTTGATCTTAAGATTTTTTATCTCAGGATTTTTTATTTCAGGGTTTTTCATCTCAAGATTTTTCAACTCAGGATTTTTCATTTTAGAATTTTTCATCTCAAGATCTTTCATCTCAAGATTTTTGATCTCAAGATTTTTGATCTCAAGATTTTTCATCTAGGGATTTTTCATCTCAGGATTTTTCATTTCAAGATCTTACATCTCAAAATTTTTCATCTCAAAATTTTGCATCAAAGGATTTTTCATCTCAGGATTTCCCATCTCATGATTTTTCACCTAAAGATTGTTCATCGCAGAATTTTTCATCTCAGGATTTCCCTTCTCAAGATTTTTCATCTAAGGATTTTTCATTCCCAATTTTTCATTTCAACATTTTTCATCTCAGAATTTTTCATCTCAAGAATTTTCATCTCAGGATTGTCATCTCAGGTTTCTTCATCTCAAGATTTTTCATCTCAAGATTTTTTATTTTAGGATTTTGTATCTATATATTTTTCATCTCAAGATTTTTCATCTTAGGATTTTTTATCTCAGGATTTTTCATCTCAGGATTTTAATTTCAGGATTTTTAATCTCAGGATTTTTCATCTCAGGAATTTTCATCTCAGGATTTTCATTTCAGGATTTTTCATCTAAAGATTTTTCACCTCAGGATATTTCATCTCAGAATTTTAAATCTTAGAATTTGTATCTTAAGATTTTGCATCTCAAGATTTTTCATCTCAGGATATTTCATTTCAAGATTTTTCTTCTCAAGATTTCTCATTTTAGGATTTTGTAACTCAGTATTTTCATATCAGGATTTTTCATCTCGGGAATTTTCATATCAAGTTTTTTTATACGATGATTTTTCATCTCAAGATTTTTCATCTTAGGATTTTTTATCTTAGAATTATTTATCTCAAGATTTTTCAACTCAGGATTTTTCATCATAAGATTTTGCATCTCAAGATTTTTCATCTCAGGATATTTCATCTCAAGACTTTTTTTCTCAGTATTTTTCATCTCAAGACTTTTCATCCTAAGACTTTTCATCTCAGGATTTTTCATATCAGGATTTTTCATCTCAGGATTTTTTATCAGGTTTTTTTAACTCAAGATTTTCATCTCAGGATTTTGTTTCTCAGGATTTTTTATCTCAGGATTTTTTATTACAGGATTTTTTATCTCAGGATTTTTTAATACAAAATTTTTCATCTTAGGATTTTTTATCATAGGATTTTTATCTCAGGATTTTTTTGTCAGAATGTTTATCTCAGGATTTTTCATCCTAGAATTTTTTATCTCAGGATTTTGCATCCTAGGATTTTTTATCTCAGGATTATTTATCTCAAGATCTTTTATCCTAGGGGATCGATGATCGTTGATGCATGGTTCATGCCCGGTGCATACTTTAGTGTATAATCTCAGGTTTTGTGATATGAGATTATAGCTCCAAAAATTGCTCTAGTACTATTTTTTAATCGAATAATGTCTCATTTTGTTGTTTTTTATTTTAAGTTTACGCTTTGTATAATGCCAAAGAGAAAGATAATTTAAATAGAGAACGAACTTTTAGGCCAATAGGTTGGTATATACGATGAGTAATATTAAAATTCTGACATTTCTATTGTACTTAGGAATTCTTTACTTTTCTTTCCCACAGTAAACCATGATCCAAATTTATTAAAACTGTTGCCATAATGACTACTTATACAATGTTATGTCTTTGTGGGCAGTATATCTTCCCTTGTTTTAATTCACCACCTTTCATTATTCTTGTTAATAATGTAGAATATTTGGTTTGATTAAGAATATTTGGTTTAATGTAGAATATTTGGTTTGATTATTTTTTATCTCAGTATTTTTCTTCTCAAGACCTTTTATCCCAGGATTTTTCATCTCAAGACTTTTATCTCAAGACTTTGCATCTCATGATTTTTTATCTCAAAATTTTTCATCTCAGAGTGTTTTATCTCAAGATTTTTCATCTTAGGATTTTTCATTTCAAGATTTGTCATCTAAAAATTTTTCATTTCAGGATTTTTCATCTCAGGATTTTTTATCAGGTTTTTTTATCTCAGTCGTTTTTATTCTAGGGTTTTTCATCTTAGGATTTTTCATCATAGGATTTTTCATCTCAGGATTTTTTGTCAGGATATTTTATTTTAGGATTTTTCATCTCAGGATTTTTCATCTCAGGATTTTTCATCTAAGGATTTTTCATCCTAGGATTTTTTATCTCAAGCTTTTTTACCCTAGGATTTTTGATCTCAGTATTTTTCATCTCAGGATTTTTTATCTCAGATTTTTTCATCTAAGGATTTTGTACCTCAGTACTTTTCATCTCAAAATTTGTTTATGACAAGATTTTTTATCTCAGGGTGTTTCAGCTCAAGATTTTTCATCTTAGGACTTTTCATTTCAAGATTTTTCATCTCAATATTTTTCATTTCTGGTTTTTCATCTCAGGATTTTTATCAGATTTTTTTAACTCAAGATTTTTAATCTCAGGATTTTGTTTTTCAGGATTTTTTATCTCAGGATTTTTTATTTCAGGGTTTTTATCTCAGGTTTTTTTATCCTAGGGTTTTTCATCTTAGGATTTTTCATTATAGGAGTTTTATCTCAGGATTTTTTGACAGGATGTTTTATCTCAGGATTTTTCATCTCAGGAATTTTCATCTCAGGATTTCTCACTAAGGATTTTTCTGACGTCAATGTTGGTATTTAGAAATACATTTATATAGTTATAAACCATCAGGATTGGAATTATCTTCCAGTTTATCCATTCAGTGGATGAGCTCATAGTTGATGGGCTACAGTTATTTTCTTCGATAGTAACAGACATCCTTTTTAACTAGCCGGATGCAATTTTTCTCCGCAGAGTGCAGAAGTAGGCTTAGTATTTGGTGGTTTATTGCATTGTTTTATTTGATAGTTTTCTTACACAATTCCAAATACTTATCAACGAATTAAAGTCAAAATTAAAAGTAGCTTTTTACTACCAAATAGAAGTATTTGCACACGAACCCTTTTTTATTACTATAGTCTAAGTCAAACCAATCGACTTATTTATAAAGTTAAAATGACTTCAGAGATGTCAAAATAATTCGGTTGATTTGATTTACTGTACAGTCTCCAATTTGTAATATTTATGACTAAATTTATTATTTAATTGAAAATTATATTTCTAATTTCTTTACAAAAACATGTTTACGATCTTTGAGTTCAAATCTTCAATTTAATTCTACATTCCTATGTTCTGTTATTTAATTTTAGTCTCGGGAAAATTAAATTAAAAAAAAAAAAAAACGAAAAAATCTCAAGCCACAAAATTTTCTTTTCTAGAATTCGAAAATGAAATTAAATAAATTTATAAAATACAAAAAAAAAATGTTGATTTATAATTTAAAAATTTTATTTTATTTTTTATTTTTTATTTCAATTTTATTATTCAAATTTATAATGTATAATGTTATATAGCACTGGCATTAATTCAACGAATAGAAAAGGTTATGATAAATAAAACGAATAAAAAAAAAATGAATTAATGATGTGGAATAATTTGGTAAATTAACTTTAATTTATATAAATTTATTTTTTTATAAAAAATTATGTGGTAATTTTTTTTCTAGTTGTAATTTAACGTTTAAGGTATTTTTTGCGAGTATTTTGCTTTTGGCTGCAATTTTTAATATGTGGCAACACAAAAAAGTTTAATTGTAAAAGTTTCGATATATTGATAAAATTGATGCAGTATTATTTCGGGTGGTGGGAAGATCATTAAGTTAATTATAGAGTCTTAATCGACGTTGCATCATTACGGATGGGGGTGGTCAATTACCTGAACCTATTTTTTTAGTTTTGTTTTCTAAAATATTAAACTTTTTATTCATTTCACTAATCGAACAGGTTGAGCAATGAGCAGTTACAAAAGCACACTCATTAATTCAACGATATAAAAATTCCTATTTTACTTACATTCACTCCTCTATTGGAGAAGAATAAAATCATCTACCATCGAAATTGGTCAATCACTTAAAAAGTATTCAGCAACTATCCAGAAGATTTTCATATTACACTGAGATTGCAATACCCCTGGAGCTAAAAGTGAAGTCCTGAGGGTCCTTTGTTTAATGCCCCAAGTTTCTTTAACTCTCTCACTCTCTCTCTGGCTTTCACGTCCCATGAAGCGATTTTGCCACCCGCACTAAGGTCCTCCATTCATCTCGATCCATCGCTCTCGTCCTCCAGTTTCGACATCCTAATGCATGTAGATCTTGTTCGACGTCGTTACGCTAGCTTAATCGGGGTCTTCCTCTACGACGAACACCGGCTGGTTGTTGATGGAACACTTTATTGGTCATTCATTGTTGTGGAGATCGTGTAACGTGACCGAGCCATCGATTGGATTTGATGAATCCGATAATATCGCAGCCTCCAAGAAGTTGCATTATCTCGTGGTTCATACAAATCCGATATTCGTTGTCCGCTACTTTGATTGGACCAGAGATTGAGCGAATGACCTTCCTTTCGAAGGTAGATAACAATCTACAATCGTTAGAGGTCATGGTCCAGCTCTCGCTTCCGAAAACCAGCACAGGTCTTATGAGTGCTTTATAAAGTGCGAGCTTGCACTACTACGACATATATGTTTGGATCACAATAATTTCGATTCGGCGTAGAAAACTCGTTGTCCGGCAGTGATTCGGTCTTTTATTTCTGCCTGCATATCATTCGACGATGTTATAACTGACCCGAGGTAATTAAAGTTTTCGACTCTATCAAAGTTTTGGACGCCAGTTCCGAGATTTACCATGGAGATGTTCCTGGGTGTTGATAACAATTTTGTTTTGCTGCTGTTCACCTCCAAACCAAGTCTTCTTGCGCAGTGGTCGAGCTGTATGAAACTGTCCTTGATGTCGCTAGGTCTTCGGCCAAGAAGCACGATATCATCTGCATATCCAAGAATTTGGCGTGACTTATTAAATTTACAGCGCGAAGTTTCAATGTTGCTTTTTCTCACTACGTACTCAAGCTCCAAGTTGGACAGCAAAGGTTCGAGTGCATCTCCCTGTCGAACACCAGATGTTATTTCAAAGAGGTCTGACACAGCTCCCTCAATTACGATTCTACATACAGACCCAGAGGTTATTAATTTGCAGAGAGAAACGAGTTTCTCTGGAATTCCTAGGCATATGAGCGCGGCCCATAAGTTTTCGCGGTTTATACTGTCATATGCTTGTCTGAAGTCTATATATACAGTTGGTGTATGGTTATTTTCTACTCCCAACATTTTCCCAAGATCATCCTCATGGTAAAACATTGGTCAGTGGTCGATCGGTTAGGACGAAAACCACATTGATAATCACCAATGGTGTTTTCGGCGCGAGGAATGAGTCTGACAAGTACAACATTAGCTAACACTTTGTAAGCAGTGCTCAACAGAGCGATACCACGATAGTTTCCACATTAAGACGGTCTCCTTTTTCGCGCAGCGGACATATGAGTGCGGTCTTCCAATTCTCCGGCAACTCTTCTTGGTCCCAAATAGAGACGATGAAATCGTATAGATTTGTTACAAGAATAGCGCCTCCGAGCTTAATCAATTCTGCGGGGATTCCGTCGAGACTGGATGCCTTTCCATTTTTTAATCTACTACTAGGTAATTCGAGGTTTTGATTAGGGTTCATAACTATAATTGGTTTTATGAGAGCAAGTTGTTGGCCTGCTGCTCAACCCACTTGTTACGTGTGTGGGTCACGTACTGGAGAGAATCTTAAGGCATCCAGTCCTATCTTGAACACATTTATATAGCGAGCCGCTTGATACAAGAGGCGCTTCAGCCGCACCTAATCTGGAGAACAGACGCTGATTTGGTATTGGTTTTGGGACGCCAACGACTCGCCCTGACATGTAGTGTTCATGACTTTAAACAGGATTTCCCCTGCTCGTCTCCACTACACCACCTGATTCATTTAGCGTGACCCAGTGAGCACCGCAAGGAGGTATGAATCTAGGAATACGTCCCAAAGTTTCTTTAGCTACTCTTTTCAAAGTAAAATAGACTTTCTTACCATTTTCTGCATACTTTTTGATATGTGACATGATACCAAGTCTTTCATCAAAATTAATACTACGTATTTTGGCTGATGAAAGCTTTATTTTATAGCTGCAACATTAATCAGTCATATTGATGTCTTAGAGTTTCCTGTAAAGGTAATCTTATCATCTGCGTATGCTACTTCTTGAACGTTGCTTTTCATAGTATACTGTTAAAAACGATATTCTAGAGGTGCGGACCCAAGATAGACCTTTGTGGGCATCCTTTGGTCACACTCTTTTGTAGTGTGCCATGATTAATGACTACAATTACGAATCTATCAGAGAAATAGTTATTGATGATTTAGTAAAGGTTTGCTTGACAGCTTATCTTCTTTAACTCATTTATAATACTATAGGCCACCACAAATTATCAAAAGCACCAGACACGTCATGGAATACTCCAAGAACGTGTTTTTGCTATGATTCTTTTACTATATGTTGATCATTTTCATCGTAGCATCCTCTATAGTTCGATTTTACCTAAATCAAAACTGTTTGTCACATATTTGCCACTATCCTGGAAGTAGAACGTCCATAGGATTTTAGGTCGGAGGGATCTCATTCACCTCTTTTCCTATAATGATAATAACTTTGACGTATTTCTTTGCCTTCGGAAAAACCCCTCTTTTTGACAGTCCTTCAGGAAGTGTGCGATATTATAGGCCATACTCTCTATTTGAGCAAGATCAATATTTAATTCGCCCTTGTGAAAATAGGTGATTAGTTGACCCTTTTTATTGAAAACAAAGAGGCCTCTACTTGCAACAAACTCTTCCACAAGGATCACTCGATCGTATGTGTCCTTATTATGCCAAAGTTTTGGCTTAGCATTGAAGTCGCTAGTTATGATAATTGGTTGGTTTTTAAGGCCCTCCATGATTTTATTAAGCCTATTGACACAGTTCACTAGTTCATATAGACCAAAAATTACCCAAATTAGACTTAACCTCAACACATACACAATGTAAGTTGCAGAATTGTGAGATTCTAATTATACCTCTAGGTCCAGGTTAAAGACGCCTATCGCTGCCTTAGTATTAGCACCATCCCAGCGACAACTCTTGTCAAAGTTGCCAGGCCACCAACTTTACAACCATGTAAGGTTCCTGCATACAGATGTATCGATCTTCTTTTCTTGTGAGGCTTTGTCTAATTGCATGTCCAACTAGTTTATCATTTTGGATTTTTAATCGTCAAAAACAGTTTTCTGAATTACTAAATTCAAGGCCATTTTGTATGCTGTGATACTCTGATTACCTTAAAACCTTAAAACTCGTACATAGTCAGTTACACGGTACGAAAACCAGCCGATATATACTCTGCGTTCTAGCAGTTAAGTATTACGTGCGCTCAGTGATACTTCGATGCCGCAATGTGCGATCTTGTTGTTTCTCGGCCTTTAATGAAACCGAGCTTAACGTCCTCTTCTTAAATTTCTTAGTTTTGCGTTTGTTTTTTCTCTAGTAGCGAAGCCACTAGCCCAGTATATTTCAAGTTCTTATTTCCCAAAATGTCATTGGCCTTTTCAGCCTCCATACAATAATGTCATTGGTGACATTACCTTTAGTTTCAAGACCATGGGGCCGGTTTTTTCACCTGCCGCATTTAACAAAAGTGGTTCCCGAAATCGGAGAGTGTTTACGCTCGAAAATATTGCGGCTGTGTGGAGGACAGAATCTATCAACCTCAACTCAACGCTGATCGCAGCAACAGACCATTAGTTGCACTAGCCTGACCTTGGATTATTCGCCATACAAGGTCCGGATGACTCAGACGTTGAAAACAAATGACCTTTCGCTTCGATATCACAGTTCTCTGCTTAAAAATGATTTCGATTTTGGTCAAAAAATCATCGTTTCATACGAAGGGCATATTCATCTCGAGGGCTATGTAAACAAACAGAACTTCCGCATTTGGAGCTCACAACAGCTACACGTTTAAAAGCTAATACAACCACCAAGAGTAACAATTTAGTGTTTTGGAATGGTGGCACAATTGGTCCATTTTTCTTCGAAACCGCTGCTGGAAACGCGATGCTTTGATGGAAGTTCATCAGCTATAGGGTTGATGTGGATATGACTATGGTAAAGATTTTTGAAAGTCTCCAGCTAATAAAATCAGAATCTCACCAAAAGGGTTTGCATTTGACCTAGCTCGTCAAACGATCTTTAGGTACAGCACTTTTGCCATGCCAGAACCTTTGGAAGTATTAAATGTTCGAACTTTAGCAAATTGAATACTTAATAGTGATTTGATCAATTTGACCGCCTCTATCATTGGCCGCCGCATTTGTAACTGTACAAATATTGTACGCTAATTTATTTTCTGCAACTATACGAGTTATTTATTTGCTTCGACAAATTCATTTAAGTCATCATAAATTGTTCTGCTCTAAATTAAAATCGATCATAAAACTGAAACGCAGAACGTTGTGGTACAGCTATATGCACCATAATAGATGGTTAAACATTTGATTTTATCCAAGTTGAATGCTTACAGGGACGTCCATCAATGTAATTTCTCAATATTGATCTGTATGTATCTGACATTCTACGCCATTCATGATTCCCGGCAGCGGAATAAGCAGCACTGAATATGCCGGAAAATTGATTGTGTTTTTCATATAAACGAAAAGTGAAAGTTTTCATATAGACGGAAGTATAATTTTCCACATTGACATGCACGACCTTAAATGTTTTTCATAACAAAAATAAATTTGGCACAATCCATCTGTTATCGATATCAATTTCAAAATCAATATTAAATTTTGATATTAAAAAGGAAGTAGGCCCTTACGCTATTCTGTTTCATTTTTCCTCTAGCCCATATCAGTAATATCAGTAATCACAACTATCTATCTATTATGGTATACCATGAAGTGGAACAGCACTTTGAAGTTTTTTTTGCAGAATCAAGGTTCCTTCTGAATGGCACGGAATTTCTTTCGAACTATTTTGCCCGGTATTCTAACTTCTAAATTGTTCTTTTTACTTCAATCCCGTCAGCCGTGACCATGCGGCTGTCGCCCACTTTTATATCTGTCCTGCCATATAAGCCGCGATTGTTTTCTTCAAGTCATGTATAGCCCCTTTGCTCTGCGGAGTTTAGTGATGATAGATGTGATATTAATTGGAGTAGTAATCATCATTTTGGAAAACTCACTAATTTAAAATGGATTAATTTCATTTAATGGAAACCAGGTCAAATGTCATATACATATATAATATGACTGACTACAAAAATTGTGTTAACAAAATTTTTCGGTCTGCAATACTCATTGAATTATGATTTTGAAGTCAAAAAGTCCAGCATCAAATTCTATATACTCGAAGCATATCCTTGAATCTATATATATAGGATAAAAAAAATATAATTATAAATATTTTAGTATTAAAAATTTTTATCAAATATTCTCTGCTATAAAATTTCACTTTGTACTATAATCTAATATATAAGGAAGGCTTCGTGCTATTTTAATTACTGTACCATGTACATGGCAACAAATGTAATAAACCGGTGAAATAAATTAATAAGTCTTACCCATGTCAAATTAGTATTCATGCTGAATATTGTTGCCCTTTTCGTGTAACAACACTGAAAAAATTTCCTGAAAATTATATGTGCGGCGAACGTGGAAATGTAAATTTTCCATTTTTATATTATAATCTAAAAATTGAGATAGGGTTAAAAGAATTAATTTTTATGTAATGAAACTATGTAATTATAAATTTGTATAGTTCGTTCTATATTCTGTTGGGAATATTCGAGTTTGATAATCGTAAGTTACATGATGAACTAATTTATTAACTAATTCAATATTTGCATAAAATTTAATCTAACAAAAATCCAGAACCAACAGATTCTATTGTAAGGTTCATGATAAATAGAAGAATTTAAGTCGTTCTGTAGTCTGTGGAACCACCACCGGTGACAGTGATCTTTGTCTCTTCCAAAATATTATTATTTTCTCAGCCCCTTTACAAGTACCTGCATTTATTTTATTTTATTTTATTATTTTATTTTTTATTAACAACATGTGCTTTTTTGTTTTTCGACCAATCAGTCTTGAAGTCTCTTTTGTGGAGGACAGTCCTCTTTTCGTAAGAAATTGTCTTCATCCTCCAGACATCCACGAACACAAAAATGTCCTTCACCAGAAAAATAAATATCATTTATTGTATAGAGTGCGACCATGGAATATAAATAACAAAAGGGACTGGAAAAAATGACAATGAACGTGAACGAGTAAAAATAGTCGAATGGGTATGTTAAATAATAAATGTTAATAACGGCGAAAGGCCGATCCCCGTTATCGATTATGGAAGATCGTTTATTCGGGGCTAATTATTTTACCGTTTTGGATTTATCATCAGGATATTATTACCGATGAATATTTTTTACCGATGAGTCTACATTAAACACCCACAACCGCTTTTGTAGTAACTCAGGATGCCACTTTGTCTTAACCAATGCCCCAGTTATTTTTGCAGAAAATTATGAAAAAAATAGTTAACGAGACTAATAGGAAAATATTGGTATATTTATATGATATAATAATCCAGCAAGTTGTAAGATGTAATAAAGTGCCATGGTTTTTCACTTAACCTAGAAACGTGCCATTTATTCAAACGCGTGGTAGAATTTTTAGGTTATGAAGTATCAGGACCGGGAGTTAGATTCCGAATATCAATAACAGATGTCAATGTAAATTTTCCACAGCCGAAGAACAGAACTCAGATACGATAGTTTGTGGGATTGGCGAGATTATTTCGAAAGGCTGGACGAGCAAGCAAATCATTGCAAATAAATAAAAACTAAATAAGGAAATCTCAAAACGTTAGCAATATATGACTAATTTAGAACATGAAGTGGTTATCGATGCTTGACCGAAAGGGTCGGGCGGAATTAGTATTAAAAAAACGACATGTGGCCTATTTTAGCACATAGACCACCCATTACCAATTGAGCCTAAGTCTTAGCCTTTTCTTTTTAGCGTTTTCAAGAATTTCAAGATGGTGGCTAAAATTAGCAGATTACGATATTGTCATGGAATATCAACCAGGAGTACAAATGAAGCATGTAGGGGCACTGCAGTTCAGCATACAAACTGTGCGGATGACTGATGCTTCCGGCCAGTTAAGCTTTTGCAAAATAACTAAAAGGGAACACGATTGAGTTGTTGGTATGCAACTTTTGAACAAGGAACTGAGGGAAATATTTGTTACGTTGAAACGACATCAGATTACAGAATAACGACAGATACATCACGATTATTAAGCATGTAAAGGCCAACTTGTTCATATAAGACTGACAAAAGATGTAAAAATGTGTCGTTCCTAGAATGATTAAGTGGAGAATCGCCTAGTGAAATCACGGTGATATGGGATATGTGGAGTTTAGAAGGCATTAATTTAAAGATACTCCAGCGAATTTTTTTGATTCCAAGAATTTATGGTGGTATGGAGTGAGGATATATGAAAGCACTATCGAGACAAAAGAAACCAATATCCGCTCGATAAGATACCAATACCACTTCATACCGTGTAAAGAAGAAGACAACAAATAAGATTTCAAAAGTATACGATTGCAATGGTCATTTTTAACCAACATACCAAACACCAAAAGCTAAGGAACATAACGAGGATCATATAGAACTATAACAAGGGTAGATTTTTAATGGAAGTTTGTTTTTATGAAACGTTTTTAACGCCGCTATAAACGTCGTCAAAAATTTATTAAATTTTGTAGCTATTCAGAAATTAAATTTAAAAAAAATCTTCGGAAGGTCGGCACGAATTGACGAGATGGTTGTCTTTATAGCCAGCTAAAGATAGAACTATAATTATTTGGTCCGCTATAGTGACATGTTTTACTAGTGAGGATGCTAAAATAGATGTGTCGCATATTCTGACAGTTTATTCCGAAACAAATAAAAACTATTGGCGAAATTCATAACCTAAAAAATGGTTTCTATACGATCGTGAAGCTTATTTTTGAAAGTTACAAAAATGTATTATAAATCCTTATAGTTGTGCAAATATTAGATTGCAAATATTAGGAATCTAATATTTGCACAACTATAAGGATTTATAATACATTTTTGTAACTTTCAAAAATAAGCTTCACGATCGTATAGAAACCATTTTTTAGGTTATGAATTTCGCCAATAGAAAATTGAAAATTTGAATTTTCTTAAAGTTTATTTTCTTAAGGTTTAATTTTCTTAAATGTTAAAATTGTCTTTATAGGTTTAATTAATTTCAGGTTATGACAAAATATGTTATTGATAAAATGAATTTGAAGAAATTGCAATGGGCCTTACTTTTGATGAATTGTTTGAAGATGCATGCTTAATCGCACAAAAAACATACATTGATGTATGTCTTCAGAAATGTTGTATCTTCAGGAATTATCAAGCCTGAATGAAAAATTATTTGTTAGGTTTGCTTTAAATAGTAAAACAATAAAACTTGCTTATTTGCAAAAAAATGTCGATAGATAAAATAAATTTGAAATAATGAAAACAAAAATGTAACCGTCCTCCTCTGGCATCTTCCAAAGATGGCAAGCCTACACGTAGTATTCCTTGTATTATAATTTTAATTTTTTTATTTTTTCAAAGCTAACTGCAATTCTTTACTTTGTTAAATTCTTTTTTTGGAATCTAAAATTTTTTTAGTATAAAATACGCCATAGATGGAACCACAATACAAAATTAACAAATTAACTAAACAATATATATATATATATATATATATATATATATATATATATATATATATATATATATATATATATATATATATATATATATATATATATATATATATATATATATATATATATATATATATATATATATATATATATATATATATATATATATATATATATATACAAATTAAATATGGCTGTTTTGGATTTCTAGGCTTGTATGTATGGACCAGAACATGCGAACACGTGCTGAGATCTGTTGGTTTTTTTAAGTGTCGTGATGGTGATGCTGACTGCACAAATTTAAAATAATTTTGGATTTGTGTATATTGACCTGATTTTGCGTTAAAAATGATGATGGCTGAATCATATCCTCTGAAAGACATAATATCTCCCCGAGGCTTCAACTCATTTCAGAACGCAGTTCTTAAACCTAGTAAAACTATTGGTAATAACTTAGGCCACTGAGGGTGGTTGAAACACATTATCGATGCCTTCAAACTGGAATGCCATCGTTCAAACTTGCCGTTCCATGCCGGGTTATATGCTGCGGTACGTTTACATTGGAATACCATTATGTTGGCTAGGTAGGTTTGATTTGCACTCGAATTGTGCTCTTCTGTCCGACACGAAGGCCATATGAACTTATCTCAAATTAACTTGACTGAGCTTCGTGTTCCTAGATGTGAAACTTTATGAAATGCTTCAAAAACTTACTGGTGAAATTTTTCTGGTAGTATGGTCTTGGTGTATCGATTAATGTCACAAGTTGAATGTCAGCTATTAAATATACTGACAGCTCTCTATCATAGTACTATATTTTTTCTCAGTGTCTGTGAACTTGACTGGCTTGATGCGTCGATCATTATTGCCATTTTGTGATTACGCTAACTGTGTGACTTCGACTAAGCGCTGCTTGTAACATTCGATTGGTTAAACTGTCTGCTCGCACCAAGTGATCTTGCTATTATCGTTTTTCATCGTTTGTTTATTCATTTTTCCAAATTCTTGGGCCGCGTTTAGTAGGAAAATACGATAGAAGTTCATCATTCCCCAGAACCGTTGAATGCTATTAGTCGTGGTGGGTCTTGCGAAATTCGTTACTTCAACTAAAGATTGGGCTGTTGTGGCCTAATGATATTGAGCATCGTCGTTTCTGGAAAGACTGGTTTTAAATTTTGCTAAATGTTGTGTATTTGAGGATTACATTCGTCCAATTTGATTACTGTCAGTTGGTAAGACGCTCTGGAATCACCGACATGGCAGTCAATGTATCGATAAATTTGTTTGTTTTTTACATATTATCGACTAAGTCTGTGTGCGAAATGAAATAAGAAACGCGTAGAAAGTTAAAAAGTTAAAATTTTAACTTTTTATTCACCACAAGGTTTTTAACTGGTCGCGGTGCAGGTTGATGTTTTGAGCATCATATAACCATAAATAAAAAATGTACTATTCATTTTTTTATCTATTTTTATTTCTACCACAGTTAAAATATCTTTTTAACCGATTCGCACACGGCCTAACAAACCGTAATGAATAAGAAATCTGGAATTTTAACTGGCGACGTAATAACCTAAATTTTAGGTTAGATTTTGTGTTCCGAATGTTTTAATCGGCATAGAATTTGCTGCGACTAATGTAAGATCTATGATTTTGCAGACCTTTTTCGTAGGGTTGGTATCATCATTGAGAGTTCGGCACCGCTATCGATGAGAAATTGCTGTTTTGTTGTTGTATTGAGTATGAATAGGTGGCAATTTGAATTGATCTCTTCACACGCCACGAAGAGTGGTGAGTCTATTGGTTTCCGACCATGGATGGTATTTTATATACGATGGTATTTTATAGCCAACTTGTAGGCCAGAAAACAAACGGTTTAATTTACTTCTTGCTGAATTTCACAGACTATCGGTTATTATTCGCGCACACATTTGATTGTATCTGCGTCGAAGGCGATGACCCAATGACCGTATTTTGTGCGTGGTCGATTGATATGCCTTATTTTGATCTTCCTCGTTTAACTATACATTTTTAACTACAGCGGCTGCGTTTGGCTGTTTTTCGTTTTACTCGCTAGAATACAGTAGCACCGCCACAATTCTTTCTAAATATTTAACAAACATATCGTCACGTAAATCAGGTACTCTTAGATATCCAGCAAACCTATGAATACAATATAAAGATGTACGTTTCTGTAAAATGACAGTAACGCAATTACAATGTTATGGTAATGTCAGTTAGCTCTGGTGTGCAACAAGGTGATGCTCTATCACTGGTCCTTAATCTCATGTCAGAATTTATCTTTCGTAAAAGTGAAACATCCCAGAACAAAATTTTACTCTAACAAGCTGAAGTACAAGGTGTTGATCAAACCCTTTGTCATGTATGAGTGTGAAAGTTGCACATTGATGGATAAGTAAGAAATAGATCACTGATGAAGAGCAAGCTCGGAATCGAAGCCGATAGTGCCGGATTGTTGATATGGTAAAAAACATTTTCCAGAAAAGCAGGAGTTCCTACCAAAGACGATTTTACTACAGATTCCATCTATACGTAAGAAAATATCGCAGACTAGTATTACCACCTGTTAAAATTTAATACTATCAGCCAAGTGGCGATATATTACTTTATGTAGCTTAATAAGTAACACAAAAATATCTTTCGAATACAATCAACGTTTTAAGAGTATTTTCCACGATGAAACATATTTTATAAGCACGAAAAACGTGAGATAAAAATATAAATTTATCTGTTGTACGAGTGAGACGGACAACTTTTGCTGCACACTGTGCATACAAAATAATTTTGTATTTTTTTCGTATTGTCGCCATAATTATGGCAGCAAAACGAAAATATACAAAATTATTTACAAAAAATATAAAATTGGAATACTTTTTATGGTTGAAAATTGCTTCAAAAATATACATGCACAAAAAATTGTGTTTGGACGAGAAAATATTTCTCGCACACAAATATAGAGTTTTTGTTTATTTTTTTTTATATAGCTAAATTCATTTTATTTTAACTAAAATTTTGAGGTTATAAAATTAAATTAAAGTTTGGTCATTGAATAACTATAGTTTAAAATATATAGTTATTCAATGGTTTGGTATTATGGAAATATTTTGATAATATTGTTATATTGTGTTGTAATTAATAAAAAAAATTATAAAATATTATATTTATCGGATAAATTTTTCGAATCTATAAATATTCATTAAAATTCGCCAATCTCACAATAAAATAAAAAAATACAATTTATTTTGGATATGTGCAAATAAATTTTTGATTTTTTAGGTTATTTAGGGAAGACGTCAACTTATATAAACTATAAAATTTAGCTATAAAAAAAAACAAAAAAAAACAGTTGTCTTTGTCACTCAAGTAGAATTTACCACTATCTTTCTTTTTTTGGTTTTGCTGCAGATGTTAATGTTTGGCTGCAGAAAAAATATGTTTCATCGTGGAAAAACACCATAATGGATCATCAGCAGACAGACATAACAAAAAACGGAATGCAAGTTACTTATGGCACAGGCGAAAAACATTGTCTTAATTTTTAAAATGTATGCACGCTATCAGCTTGAATGTATACCATAAATATGTTTCACTAAATTATGTATACTGTATTTAGCATAAAAATATTATATAGACCATACATAATTCTTCATATACGAGTATATATGTATATGACGTAAACACATAGTCACACATTCTAACTATATATATATAGGATTAGATAGACGTACAACATATTATGCAAACTAAATTTGCATGCATTAAAATTGTACGTAACAAAAATAGTTAGCAAAGTGCTATTGAATATCATGTAGACAGATATTTTATAGTAAACAACAACTGCTAACCACACAATATTATTTTATAGTTTAAATAGTTTTGAAAACATTTAGCCACGCAACTCTGTTTAATATATTTGTGTCGCCTGTCTTGTTGACTAATTGTTTAACTTTATATCAGTTTTTTTTTTGTCACTTCTAAGTGCAGGCAACAGATTTATTTAATTTTTCCTTTCACATGAACAGTAAATGTTTTAGATTGCTCAAAGATTATCATCCAACTGATTATGAGTTTGTTCACTTCGAAGTTACGATGACAGATTTCATATGGTTTCGTTTAGGTAGGTCTTACGACAAAAAGTCCTAACCTATTTAACTGTGAATGGCTAAGAGAAAGACAAATTATGGGGAATGATGGTGAAAAAGAATAAAGGTTTTCAGTCTTCTAGTTTTTGACTTGCAATTAACTATACTCGGGCGAGTATAGTTAGCTTTTTCTTGGGCATTAGAAAAAATATTTCCGCCATATTTCAGAGGTGGTATACCTATAGATGATTTCCTACCAGTAAAGAAATTTTCCTTAACTTTATGAACAAAGGACTAAAAGATCCGATTGCTATAGCATCTGTTTAAAACTTGCCGCTATCTTCTCTAAGCTTCATTTTGTGCTCCGTTTTAGCTTAGGACTCGGTTTGCGTTGCCAGGTTTATATTTAACTTAAATTCAGATAAATTGACGTGCTTTTTACATATTTGAAGTGAGAGCTTCTTTATTGATGTTTGCTGTTCTGCAGTCGTGATTATGCAAAAGAGACTGGAGCGGATGAACTGTTTCATTCCTGTGAGAATGACAGCTGAAACCGCAGAATGGCCACACTGCCAGTATTGCCGAAGGCAAAACAAGAGTACCATTCGAACTCTTAAGAGAACTTGTTCATTCCTACTCTCGTATATAGGCTAGTCTATGAGCTGTGTTAGTTGGCTTAAAGCTGCAAACATTTCGGCCACCTCACCAGGTGGTGTAAAGGACTTAGAAAATGGAAATTACTTGTCACTGTGGACATTTCAACCACTTGCCACAATGAATTTGGCATTTAATGATTTCCGAAACATTGCTGCGCTCAATGAAATCAAACCCATAATGAGCGGTGCTGTTTGGAATGTTTGCGCATCGATAAAGGCCTCAAAGGAAGAGGGTGGTGTTTCGAGATATTGAAACACATATAAAGCTGAAATCATTATTCGTACTTCAACTTAAAAAACTGGGAATAGAGAAGATATCGTGTTGCAGATATAAATGTCCACTCTTTGGTGAATAAATGTATTAAGCATAGTAACTCTGAGAAGAAAAACCGCTGGTTTTGAAATATGATATATTTTAGTGATATGGTATACATATTGGTCCAGTCAAGTTTTCAACGGGGGTTACCGAGCAATTGGCGCAGTGGTTAAAGCTGCGGTGTTTGGGGCGGGAGGTACCGGGTTCGAATCCCAACAGGGGAGGGTTGCAAAAGGGATTTTTCATCACTTGATTTCGATCGGTGATGACGATGAACACAACTATGACCCCCTGTTGGAGTGCAGAGTCTATGGGCCGAACCATCGTCCATGTCAGTACAGGCTGGCATGGAGCAATGCACTGCGCAGATGGGATATTCAACAATCGCGAACCTGTATTCGTGCGTCCTCGATTTGGCCCTAGTAAGTTGGCGTAAAGTAAGGACGTTAAATAAACCGCGAAAGAGTTGGGTGAGCTTCGGCCCCAGAAAATCGTAGGGATTAAAAATTAAAAAAAAAAAAAAAAAGTTTTCAACAATGATATATTTCCCAAGAACAGCGAACATGAATCTCTACAAGAAATCAACGAATTGAAATAATCAAACTCTTTGACATATAATGTGAATTCAATCGAGATGACAGATCCCGTCACTGTTCGGGAAGAAACAAATTGCATGAGGATGGGATCCTATAAGCAATAGAATAATAATAGCAAAATTTCGATGAAACGTCAAAAAGTTGAGTTTAATGAGCAAATCCAATTAATAATAACGGGAACGCACAGAAACGATGTCAACATAGTACAAAGACATTGCAACGCTAAAATTGGAACAGACAACACTGCTCTAATAACTATCATCGGTAAAAATGCATTGGATTTAGTGCAAAATAACAATGGAGAAAGACTCGTCGATTTCTGTACCACAGTCGTTCTTAGAGGACGTTTCCTAACCAAAATATACACAAATCTCATTTACAAAAAAAAAATATACAAAGGACCTTCTCAAAGCTCCTGAGAAGGGCTATACGAGAACTAAAGCAATGCGCAATTATTGGTACAAAAACATTTACTCCAGAACTTGAGCTCAGTGACTCTGACACGATCTTCATCATCTGTCCTCGATCTTCATTGGAACCCGATTACCGATCAGCTATTCTACAATCAGAGCCTTTTATGAGATTCAATAAATTGCAAAGCATATATAAAGAGTTATCGAAAGATAATGAGCGGCATCATTGGTTTTTAAATAACACTTCCACGTTACAAACGTAAATCTGCCAGCGGTCAGGTTCATTTCGATGTTTTAAAACATGTATCTGGTCGCCTTCCATTAAAAAAATCTCAAGAAACACACCAACACTAATCTGGACACAGTTTATATTTCGTTCTACTTTCAACAGGTGTCACAAAGGCCAAGAAACACCATATACCACTGTTTCATTTTACTTTCAACAGGTGTCAGCATAACATACACAATTTAAGCGTGTATCTTTTTAAGAGAGGTCGCTTTTCAATCAAAACCGCAGAAACACTCAACACAAAGCTAGATAAAATTGTTATTTCGTTCTACATTCGACCGATGTCACTAGTGATCAAAAATTAAATATGGATACGGTTTTTTTACCGCTCGTTTACCGCTTCGTAAAAAAAACTCCGAGTTGTCAAATTTTGGCAAATGTCAATGTGAGAGTTGAAAAATTTCCAATTTCCATAACGAAGTAAATTTAAGGTTACATTTTAAAATTAGTTAGAAGTAGATAAAAACAGAAATTCTATTCAATATTTAACTATAGCATATTGTAAGTAATTAATTAAAACTATGTGAGTGAAAATAATCAAAGTATTTTTCTAGTTTTGGAACAAAATGCCTTCGCATTTTCCGACAAAAGAAGAACGAGAGAAATGTTGGTCGTCTCGTGATTTATATTGGGAATGTCTCGCAAAATATGACCCAGAGCATAGTTCAACAAGTGGCGAAGAAGTACCAGATGCATGTCGGAAACTACGAAAACAATATGAAATAAATTGCCCTCATCAATGGGTAAAACATTTCGATCGGAAACGAACTTATGAGCAGTTTAAGAAGAAAATGGAAGGTGGATACGATCCTATTCCAAAATCTCATGGTAAAGAGCAACCGCCACCGACGACATAGTTATTTTGCTTTATATATAAATGTATAAACAAAATTATAAAGAATGAGTTTTTTAGACAATTAAATAGGTTTATGTGTAAATAACGATACAGAGAGGAAAAAAAAACATTAATTTCTATTTATATAACAATAATAAGTTTATTATTTCAATGAAATACAAAAAATGTACTACTTCTAAATTTAAAATTAAATTTTTTTCTTCTATTAAGTCTAAAAACATAAAAAATTCTAAATTATCATGCATATCGTCCACACTAATTAAAAAAAGAAGATTATCATAATGATTATAATTTAGAGAAGTAAATTTATTTATGAGACAAGTAATAATTTATTACGGCTAAAAAGTGATTTTGCAATGTCTCCGACGAACGAACCAAAAGTATTATAAGATTATCACGTCTTTGCAGCTGGAGGAGTAGTATTCATGTATTTGTCGCCGCACAAATCAACTTCCATTGAAACTATATGGCGACCGGGAACCATTACCGAAGCCAGAAAACGTTCATTTTCTAATTTTTGATTATTCTGCGTATATTCACTGCACATTCCTAAAATTACATTTGCATCGGCATCTGTACACAAAAATTCACCAATTAATACACGTCCATCGGTCATAGCGACACGAAATCTTTTTGTAAGCCATGACCTAAGCTTTTGTCGGCCCGGCGTAATTTCAACTATTGGTGCACATTTCGGTGAGTCTACCTGAAATTCACAATACGTTAATCCAAAATTAAACTATACTGCAGTATACGTACAATATTCGAGGTGCTCGGTTCAATTATCTTTTTATCATTATCAGATAAATCGTCGTCACTGTAATGTGGAGAGTAGTCACGATCACGACTCATGTTTTTAAAAATAATAATAAACAAAAATTAAATTAAAGAAAATGTCATTTATGACAGTGCGGTTTAGACACCATCTCTGGGTGTCCACACCTACTAAATTTTTTTTTTTTTTTGAAATATAAATAATTTAATCCGTTTGACAGAAGTAGTTAATTATTAAATTATATCATTCACATAAAGCGTAACACCAAAAACATAATAATTATCAGTCGTCTATTGATACTAAATTTGTATCCAACATATTTTCCATTATTCCCTTAAAATTCGCTAAAATAAATTTGACAATTTCGTGTTTTTGTCTCTTCGCGGGAAATATTAATCCTGTTAAATCATTCAGTACTAAATTTCTAAATTTAGATATTGGCCTCAGTCGATCATTTAATTGAGAATTTGTAGTTGCTGTTATGTTGATGCCTAACATCGGAGCGGATTTCTTAAAGAAGAATTTGGCGCTTTTTCGACCAACTAGGATCCCTCTCTTTCAAGCATCGACAGATCTGCACTACCCGTTGAAATTCAAGATTTGTTTTCTAAATTTCCGGAATTCACTCTGCGAAGAAAAGGATCCCACTGTGTCAAACACGAAATTACACACCGACTAGAAACCACTAGAACATCGATTTCCAGCAAAACCTGACGTTTGGCAACAGACAAGCTGTTGATAGCAATGGTAGAGTTCAAGGCAATAATGGGGCAAGGGATTTATAGACCAAGCAAATGTGCCTGGTCCAGTTCTTTGCAACTCCACTCCCTTAAGATTTTTCATATCAACTTAATGGGTTCACTGTCCTTTTTTCATTGGATTTAGTTCAAGCCTAGCGCCAAATTCCGGTGGAATCATCTGATATCCCTAAAACTGCGAGTGCAACTCCTTTTGGTTTATTTGAGTTCACCAAAATGTCTTTCGGTCTCAGAAATCCTGTACAAACTTTTCAGAGATTTATGCATTCCTTACTTTTGGGACTAAACTTTACATTTGTTTCGCCCACTGATGTAAGCCAACCCAAAGATAAAGACTCATTTTAGAACAAGTTGGATGGGCAATGTCACCGGAACACAATGTCAGATTAGTGATTTTAATTCTACAGTTGGCAAAAGAGCACACTGATGTGAAAACATAGGTCCGTACTCTCAAAACGGTCTAGCGATCCATAGTGAGGAAAGCGGATCATCCAAGATATGAGATCCTATCGGTTGGCTGCCAAATTTGCAGGCATTGATTATTAATTGGTCACTGCAAGCCTAAGATAGTAGTTCTAGTACAAGTCAGCGATCTTACGTTGCAACTGTGAAGGTCTGATAAACAAAGATGAGAAAGTGAAAGCACAATATCAGAATTTTGTTAGCACTGGTATTATGGAAACCAACCCCGATCTGATAGCTTATGATTTGCTTTGCGATGTCTGGGAATACCTGACAAATATCTTGCATGCAGGACAACATCTTGCACCGTCAGTCCAACCAGGCTCTGGCTTATGCAGATGATATATGTGTATTTGGACTGAATGGCAACGGTGTCAAATAACTACTGGATCCACTTGTAAAATTCTCAGCTGTCGTTGGCCTCAAAATCAATGAGTCTAAAACAAAATATATGCGATACCTCGTGTCCCTTGAGTTGTCAGTATCACTCATGATAACTGTGAGGGAGGGGATATTAATACGAGTATTGTCGCTGGTAACCGTGATTTACATCCACTGACCACTTACGTCTACTGCTGAACTGCAGAATCATGCGGTTGATGTATGGCCTCAAATGCGACATTTACTGAATTTTATTCAACCACGTGATCAGGAATTTTATGAAAATTCCAGATCTCGTTCATAAAATAAAAAGACAACGAGTACGCTGGCTAGGTCATGTTCTGCAAGCCGATCGTAAGCGGATGATCGTAAGCGATATCTGAGAGCAGAGCCATCATTTGGTGATCATTTTGCAAAGGTGGCTGTCGGCAACGATGGCTCCTTGGGGTAGAGAACGACTTGTCGGAACAGATGCAGTATGGCACGGCAAGCTTTCTGCTAAATTGTTTTTGACTGCAGCGCCACTTTACACAAAAGCGGGCTATTTGTAACTGTGGTTTGAGTCTTTGAAGAAGTTGATCTTGAAATCAATTTAGTAAAATTTAAATAAAAACAAAAATTGCAATAACGTTCCGTTTTGATTTGTGTGAGTAACCAAAACATAGTATTATTAAATTAATTGTATACAAGTATTGTCATCTTTTTATATGGTTTGCTATAAAAAGATAACTTTTCATCTTGGAAAAAACAAGATTATCTTTTTTATAACAGTTTTTAGGTTTGGATCTCGGGTTTCATCTTTTTATTTTAACAAGAAATATTTTTTCGGTTTGGCTTGCATAATTTTTCAATCTAGTGTCTCGATTTTTTTCAAGATGAAAATTTTGTTGAATGTAAATCGGCTATTACTATGTTTTGGTTACTCACACAAATAAAAACGAAATGTTATTGCAATTTTTGTTTTTATTTCAATTTTACGAAATTGATTTCAAGATCAACTTCTTCTTCAAAATTTGTTGAATGTAAATCAGCTATAAGTCTTATTCTTCAAAAATTGTATGACCAAAGAACATTCATCACAGGATATATAACAATTATCTTTTGCATTTATAGCCTCATCTGGTACAATATAGACACCACCACATCGACATAAATAAAAATATTCCTTATTTTCTTCATCATAAGAAAAATCATCTAATTTCAATTTATCATAAACAATAGGATCTTCATTAAACCTCGATTGCATACGTTCGGCATCATAAATTTTTCTTGTGCTTGGCTCACGCAGCACTTTCCATGCCTCATCGATAAGCATAAATTTTTCGGTGGATTTTATATTGATATTCTTATCTGGATGGTATTTCAACACTAAATTTTGGTATGATTTTTTAATTTCATCGTACGTTGCATTTTCATTTACTTCCAATATTTCATAGTAGTTTTTCATTTTTATTTTATTATTTTTGTTTAAAGAGCGAGCACAATAACCTCATTTTCTTGTATTGTTTTGACAGAACAATTGTGTGTATACAAAACGAAAAATAAATACCGTATGATCAAGGTTGAAAAATTATAGGTTGATGCATAAAAAACATTAAAATATTTTATCTAAAAATTTTTGTTCAGTCATTTGTTGATTATTCATCGAGTATAAATCATATTCAAAATGAAGTTCAAAGGTTGTTTTATTAGTATCTTTTTATTTATTATATTCTGGAATGAAAATTGCCATAGTGAAATTCCATTAGTTATTTCGACATGGAACTTTGTAAATGCAACAATGGCCGGTGAGTTTATTGATAAGACAGCAGTGTTGAATTTTGAAGGGTTGGGTAAATAATTTTAAAAAATAGCACTGCAATGTTAGTTTTGATGTAGTTTATGGGGGTGCAAACCGAATTCACCAATTGATAATTATAACGATCAAATTTATCAACCTTTGCCTTAAGTTTCGACTTTCGCTTTTAAAATCGGATGCGGTAACATTTTTAGTGGTGCAATTTTATAGTAGCCATAAGTTAACTTAAAGAGTTCCTAAATCCTCGACATGATTGCTGATCCCAACTCTTAGCTCCTCCGAGATCTAAATATCAAGCCCCTCAAAGTGGGCGGAACGAAGCGACGACTTTTCTCTGGCCCGCGAGAATTATTAAAGCCGTTAGACTCAAAGTTTGATGGGCGATTTTAAATCCTCTGGATTTGGTAACGTTATACAAATATTTTTATTAAACTTTTGTTATAAGACTATCTCGAAGCCAGATGGTTTACCTAAATGAAATAAATCTTAATTTTCGTGGTAACTTAGTTATATACCGTATTTTCTATTCATAAATAGCCTGGAACGTACTGGATGCTGGTGGATCTGCAATAGATGCCGTGGTAGTGGGTTGCAATGTCTGTCAAATACAGCAGTGTGATCGCACCGTTGGCTATGGTGGAAGTCCTGACGAGAATGGCGAAACGACATTAGATGCGATGATAATGGATGGTAATAATATGAACGTTGGTGCAGTTGCAGGATTACGAAACATAAAAAATGCTATAGCCGTTGCGCGATACGTTCTAGAGAATACTAGACATTCGTTTCTTGTTGGCGATCAAGCATCTGATTTTGCCAAACATATGGGATTCGTACAAGAAAGCTTGCAAACTGATGAGTCACATAAAGTTTGGAACGATTGGAATGCGAATGATTGTCAACCAAATTTTTGGGTAAATGTGGTTCCAGATCCTACTAAATCATGTGGCCCCTATTTACCTGAATCTCATAACGATATAAATTATGCTAATTGGAATGACAAAATAAAATTTGGTCAATATAATCATGACACAATTGGCATGATTATAATTGACAAAAACAATCACGTGATAGCTGGAACTTCAACAAATGGAGCTAAGCATAAAATCGCTGGCAGAGTAGGTGATTCGCCGATAATTGGATCTGGTGCTTATGCTGACGGTGAATTTGGAGCGGCGGCAGCAACTGGTGATGGTGATATTCTAATGAGGTTTCTTCCTGCCTACCAATCGATTGAAAATCTTCGTAATGGTGATGACCCTAATACAGCAGGTGAAAAAGCTTTGCGAAGAATTATTAAATATTATGAAAATTTTATGGGAGCTGTTATTGTTGCAACAAAATATGGTAAATATGGAGCTGCTTGTCACGGACTTCAAGAATTTCCATATTCCGTTTTTAATACAACTACCAATAACGTTACGGTAGAGTATGTTAAATGTTTTACGTAACAAATTATGTTTTATTCATATTACCCTGTATAATTTGCATCAACTTTGTTTAAATAAATACTGGAATACGACCATTATTTTTATTTATATTTTGGGACAGTTGTAGTATTACAAGAACAGCAGATTTTTTTTTTTGCTAAGCACGGACACAAACGACTGCAGCGCTACTTTTCACAAAAACTAAAGTTTACGTCTGCTTAAATAAAACGCAATCTACTGGAAATATAACTATATTCTTTTTAACTAACTTCTCTTTAACTGCCATCTATTATCAGTGTTTTTTTGCGTGAAAAAAATTATTTTAAATATATTTACGTTGATTTACAAACTCAATTTAAAGAAAACGAAAGTCGAATTCATTAAATTCATTACAAGTCTAAAAATATAACTAAATAAATTTTATACTATCGCCCACTGTAAATTTTTAATAATCCATAAAAAATCAGTTATAATTTAAATTTAATTCAATACGACAAATAGATGGCATGCCTGTAAGAAAAATATTTTTCTAAATTTATTTTAATTTTGAACAAAATCACAAAAAAATAATGCGGATTAATTTAGAAACATCGAAAAAATAATGCGGAATAAATTATAAATATATACAAAATTTTAGTGTTTAAAATATATATTAGATGATTTTTCGGATTTTTAGTTAAATTTGCTACCAGCTTTTACCATTTGTCGCTGTTTGGTCGGTGTCCGAGCTTAGCAAAAAAAATTTGCCGTCCTATTCCACATCTTAGCCGACTCCGACGAACGAATCAAAAGTATTATAATGTTATCACACTTTTGCTGCTGGAGATGTAGTATTCATGTGTTTGTGGCCGCACAAATCAACTTCCATTGAAACTATATGACGACCGGGAACCATTACTGAAGCCAGAAATCGTTCATTTTCTAATTTTTGATTATTTAGCGTATATTCACTGCACATTCCTAAAATTACATTTGCATCGGCATCTGTACACAAAAATTCACCAATTAATACACGTCCATCGGTCATAGCGACACGAAAAATTTTTGTAAGCCATGACCTCAGCTTTTGTCGGCCCGGTGTGATTTCAACTGTTGGTGCACATTTCGGTGAATCCTCCTTAAAATATACAATGCGTTATATTCTAGTTTTATGCTATGCTGCTAATATACATACAATATTCGAGGCGCTCGGTACAACTATTGTTTTGTCATTATCAGACAATTCGTCGTCACTGTAATGTGGAGAATAGTTACAATCACGACTCATTTCTCGTAAATTTTTTGCATAGACGTATAATATTTTTAATGTCTTTGATTTTTTGTGAAATAATAAATAAACAAAAATTAAATTAACAAAATGTCATTATGACAAGTGCGTTTTAGACACGATCTATTGGCGAACACACCTACTATTTTTATCGTTTGACAGAGAATTTGATGTGTAGTGTAATGAATTTATAAACCCACCACCTAAACACAAAAAAATAATAATCGGTTTTTACAGGCCCATAGCTAACCCATACCGAATAAACAATTTGGCTCCAATGGTTTCGGTCCCGATTTTGCTCCTCGTATTTTTCTAGACAACCTAAAGAAGATAAGTCGTTCTCTACCTCGAGACACCATCACTACCGACAGTGACCTCTGTGCCTGCCGAATAGCAGCTCTCCTGTCAGAAATCGCTGTATTATACATTGGAACGATTCGCAGCACGATTTGATTTTCATCAAATTCCTGATCTCGTGGTTGAAGAGAACCAAGTGTCATCATCGTCATGTTTGGAACCATAAGTACATCAAGCGCATGATGCCTCCTTCAAATGCAGTGGACTTGTGGCATACAAAGCACGGTGGCCACCTGTAAGGCGTGTTTTTAGATCTCCTCTCATATAAGTATTACGAGTGACAAGGAATCCGAAGTATCGTAAGCAAGTCACTCCGTCAGATATGTTTTCTCCATATCTATAATCAATTGCGTCTTGGTCTTTAAAACCGGTGAATGTATCTTTTGCTTTAAACTCATTGCTTTTGAGACCAATGGAAACCGAAAATCGTATAGGTTGATGCTGTGGTTCCCTTTAAATCTAAATTTCCAAAATCCATAATATACATGATAGTTAGCCCAGGAAAACTTTGAATTTAAGTCACAAATCGAAGAAGATCTAAATAATATGCTGAAATTCGTGTAAGTTTATTAGTTGATTCGAACGACGCTTTAATTGTAATGAAACTGCTCGACATGCTAATGTACATTATAATGAACGAACAACAGCCTATGATCTTGCACGAACGTTGGAGCTTAATGCATCTGTCAGCACCTGCGAACGTATGCGAACTGTTAAAAAAAGAAGGTCGTAATCAGGATGAGATTTCGAGTCCTTACGATAAGCAGCACAACAGCCGAATATAAGCAACTCATCAAGAGGGAAAAGCGCGCCGGATCCATGTGCTAACTGTGCGGGGTAAGTCACTTTCACACAGACTGCTCTTGTAGTAGCAAGACGTGCTGTGCAATGGCGTCGGTCATAAAATAGACGCAATGATTCACTCCGCCGAAGCATTGAAATTAGCACGCTCCAACAAAATCCAACAACTGCAAATTGTCACTGCAAAAAAAGGTAGATTCAGTGTGGCATCGACATTACTGATGCGTGCTTGCAGGTACGGCTGGATGACAGTTTCAAAAAAGTGGCGCATTACGGCCTGTTTCGGATCAACCGTTTTCAACCTGGGATTAGAGTGGCTCCCGGGATATTCCAACAATTGGTGGATACTATGAAAGGCGGTATAAAAGGTGCATTTGCTTGGATTGGTTCATTTAGCCCCTATAATTGGAGGACACTCCCTTGCTTCTTAAAAGACTCCTAAACGAGCATACTATCCTAAGAATTCCACCACAGCATCCTTGGCTTGTCGTAGGAGGCGACTAACCAAAGGTTGGATCACTGGGCTGACTACCCGCATCCGTAAAAAACTACATTGTTAAATATATCAACAAAAAGTAAAAATGGATACCGCCAAAATTGTACCCGACTGATGTTAACGAACACACAGTTTAGGATCGGTATGTGGAACGGGCAGTCGCTAAAAACAGACACGTTCGATGGCACTATATCAGCCATAAAAGAGTATCGTTTGGAACTCGTTGGTCTCCACGAAACTCGACGGCCAAAAAGTGGAGACCATGTGTCGCCCAATAAAGAAATTTTGAATTTCAAAGCAGTTGATAATTGTATTTGTGCTAAAAACGTTTACGCATGCGTCTAGCACGACGTCAGAATAGTGATTACCGATTGGTGGCTGTTAGTTTGTGTGAGTTTGGGTTACCACGGGTGTTACATATTTCGGAAGATCCACCATGTACACAAAATTCTGGATCAACAACATTCAATTCATCAGATACATAAAATGCTGGATCAGCAACATTAAATTCCAATCTGTACTAAGAATATACACGTTACGAACCAATTCTAAGTAAATGGAAACCGATTAAAAAAATGCATACCGATTAAAGTGTACGCTTGATGGAAAAAATCCAAGAAAGACTGCACAATTTTTTATCATCATATTAAAAACCTTATTTTGAGCTATTTGATGGAAAAAATCCAAGAAAGACTGCACAATTTTTTATCATCATATTAAAAACCTTATTTTGAGCTATTTTGTAATTATTAATAAATATGTAATTTTAAAATAATAATTTATTTAAAAAATAATTTGGAATGCTTTTAAGAACAATATAAAAAAATCTCCTAAGAATGATTGGTACTTTGTATATACTTTGATCGTGCTGACCCTTTCGGAAAACATAGCATACTACATACTTTGATCGTGCTGCCTCTTGCAAATAACATGGTATACTAAATACTTTGACCGTGGCGCCTCTTTCGGAAAACATGTTCTATATTTTTTGGTTATTTTTTGACAGTTTGTGTACAGACATTTTGTTTTTTTTTCCCGCGGTCAGTTATTTACTAAATTAAAATTCAAATAATAATTGTGTTATTTGATATCCAAATTAATAAAAATGTGGACAAATTATCCAATAATTATATTGTCGGGTTCAAACCAAATTTTAAAATTTAAAGAGGTGTTTACCTCAGAGGGTCGAATGAATACCAGTGGGCAAATCGCAATTGACCTTTGAATACTATGAAAGAATGGATAAAGAAAATTTAGAGTCAGAGAGGAAGGAATGGTACAATGTAGAGTGGGGGTTGGGTACCGATGAGATAGACGAGATCGAAAGTCTAATACAAGGGTAAGAGTCAACCACCAATATTGATTTAGCCATTATAACCCACATACGTCAGACACAGCAATAAATTATAAAAATTCCCCATCAATAATACCAAACCCAAATGGTCAATCCGTAGAAGACCAACCATATCTGACAAAGTACCAAACAATACAAGACTTCAGAAACGAAAAGCCAACACAAATATTGATAATTTTTTGGGATTTAAGGAAAGTGAATTAAAACAGAGAACTTAAGGCATTTATGGTTATGTTCAATCGTTCGTTCTGAATTTTTTTTAAACCAATCATTTACCCGAAAATGACGTATTTTTCTTCAGTATTTTTTGCACAAGTAGTTGATTCAACTCCATCTTTTTTGACTGAACGAACATGGAGTAAAAGAGACAAAGCCATATAAATTAACGAGACAAAATAATTAAAACAAATGTCAACTGATTTAATTCGTTTGGTGATTTTTTCACCAACCATAAAATCATCAAAATAATTTTACAAAACGAATAAACAAATGGGGTGCGATTATGTAAGTTTCGACTTTCGACATGTCAAAACATGTCGATAATGTGGCCAGTTTTATGTAAAAAAAAAATTATTTTACTCATTTCGATATGTCTGTCGCAACCTAAAAAGTGTTGGAGTAAAACAACAACAAGTTGTCGACATTCGAATCGATAGTCTTATTGCTTTAATTAACAAATTATGTAGAAAACATGCACCTAATACTAGAAGCTTGTGTTATTCAGTTTTTGTAATCGACTTAATCGAGATTTAAGTAAACCAAAGCTTACTAGACGATAATTCGGGTTGCTGAGTGCAGCTTGTTGAATTTTCACTATAGCACACTTACATTTTCATACTTTTTTGTAAGGTGAAATAAGCCATCGATAATGTAATTATTTGTGTTCTAAAACACCTGAAACTAACAGATTGCACCTATGAAACTTTTTCCTGTCCATTACTTTTTGGACAAGGGATTCCAATGTGGGAGTAGTCGATAGCTTCTACAATATTATTTAGCAGCTTGATTTTGTAGAATCCGCTGATAATAGCATTTTATTCTCCAATATATTATGGCCATTTTATTTACGTTTTTGTCGCGTTAGCCATAAAAATCGCTAGTAATTGTCATAACTAACTGTTTTTTCAGATTGTCATTTGATTAGTCGACACACCTAATTTTTAATTATATGCCAAACATCAAAGCATTATGAATATATCAAGTCAGACTCCATTTTAGATTATTTGTATTTAAATAAAAAATATTATAATGACATCAAATTTTACATAGTGTGACATCTATAACTAAACCCCTACATTTGCTAATTACACTAGTAACATCTACCGATAAAAATTCGAAATTCCATACTTTACTTGCCAATCGTGTGGAAGATGCACGAATGCATACACCAACGTTCGTGTAGTTCCTTTTCACTTTTTTTAAACCGATTTGTTACTTCTGTATTTGTCCACGATTTGTTATTATGACTAATCACCAATGTCGCTGACATTTTTCATTCGTATGGCCAAAGCTTTAGAACATTAATTTATGCTAGATTTTCTACTATTTCAACACGAAAGGAGTACTCTAGGTTATTCGTGGCGTAGGCATCATGCATTTCATTTTATAAACATATATCGCGACTGCGGTTTATCTATCAAATTCAATTACCGAACTCATCCAATACAAATTTAAAGGAAATTTGTTTTCACTGGCACCCCTTGTTTTTTGTGCAAAAAACAAAATAATTATTTTCATGAAAGAATTTTTTGTACATTCTTTTTTCAACAAGACATAATGGCCGCTGATCAAGTTCAATTTCAACAGCTCTTAAATTCGCTATTATCTCCTGATAATGAAGTCAGAGGTCAAGCTGAGGTATGTAAAACTAAATAATTTTCTATTACCAATCGAAAAATGTAAAATTTTCCAAATGATTGTAGTTTTTTAGTGTTGTAATGTGTTATTTAAGAATCAAGTGTTAGCAACGTGTTTTAATTGTGATAAAATGTGGTTATACATTTTATTGGTATTTCGTTTTTGTCTCAACACTTCATTACGTTGCAGTTTTCTCACTGTTAAACAAATATAATTCGTCATCGTTTATAAATATCAAATCGTAAAATAAAATAATTTCGATATAAGTTCTGTTATGCTTTTCAACGTATTGAGGTGATACATACATATCAAAGGGTGCGCCTAATGCGCAAATTCCCTCCAAAACACTGTTGTCGATCTATGACTGACAAATAATACGTGATCTGAAACTTAAATTTTATTATATTCCTAATTGGTTATTGATTTTAATTACAGGAAGCATATAACAATTTAGCTGTTGATGTAAAAGTAACACATTTATTAGCTGCTATTCACAATGCATCAGTTTCCGAGGAAGCCCGACAAATGGCTGCTGTGGTATTACGCAGATTATTTTCATCTGAATTCACTGAGTTTCATTCGGCGGTAAGTTTATTAAAATTATGATGAATTCAATACGGACGTATACTAATTAAATCTATGTATTCAGCTTCCACCCGAAGGCCAAGCTCAATTAAAACAACAAATAATCCACGCTGTACAACAACAAGAATCGGCTAGCTTAAGGAGAAAAATATGCGAAGTTGCATCAGAGGTAGCACGAAACTTAATCGACGATGACGGGAACAATCAGTGGCCGGAGTTTTTAACATTTATGTTCCAATGTGCTAATTCTCCAAATCCCCAGCTACAAGAATCAGCCTTACGTATTTTTGCTTCGGTACCTGGTATTTTTGGTAATCAACAAAATCAATATTTAGATCTAATCAAACAAATGTTATCAAAATCAATGGATCGAAGTTCTGATGGTGAAGTTCGAATTCAAGCGGTCCGCGCTATTGGATCATTTATTTTACTTCACGAAAAGGAATCAAATATTCAGAAACATTTTTCGGACCTATTACCTCAAATGATTATGATCACCGCCGAAAGTATTGAACAACAAAATGACCAAGTACTCATCAAATTACTTATCGATTTGACTGAAAGTTGTCCCAAATTCTTACGGCCACAAATCGAAATTATATTTGAAATGTGCATGAAAGTGTTTAGTTCACAAGATATCGATGACACTTGGAAGCATTTAGCACTGGAAGTAATGGTGTCATTATCCGAGAATGCTCCAGCAATGGTGCGTAAACGAGCTGATAAATATGTCGTCGCACTTATTCCACTAGTTTTAACGATGATGGCCGATTTGGAGGATGATGAATCATGGAGTATTTCGGACGAAATCAACGAAGACGATAACAATGACAATAATGTTATAGCAGAATCAGCTTTGGATCGTTTGGCGTGTGGATTGGGTGGTAAAATTATTTTACCACAAATTTTAGAAAATATTGCGCCGATAATATTTTTCGATAATATTGCATCGAGCCCAAATTGGAAACAACGTCATGCTGCTTTAATGGCTATATCGGCTGCGGGTGAAGGATGCCACAAACAAATGGAAGGTTTATTGGACAATATAGTGAGCGGGGTTTTAAACTGTTTACGTGATCCTCATCCACGTGTTAGATTTGCTGCGTGTAATGCAATTGGACAAATGTCTACCGATTTTGCACCAATATTTGAGAAAAAATTCCATGAACACGTTGTGCCTGGTCTATTGAGTGTACTCGATGATATTAATAATCCACGTGTACAGGCACATGCTGCAGCAGCACTTGTTAATTTTAGTGAAGATTGTCCAAAAGCTATATTAACCCGATACTTAGACGCGATCATGAATAAATTAGAAGCTATTTTGACAACGAAATTTAAAGAACTGGTCGAGAAGGGGACAAAATTGGTATTGGAACAAGTAAGTGAACTAATTTGTTTTTCTTTATACATACATCTTAGATTGTTAACACATGGCAAAAATATTTAGATAATGACTAGATATTTAATTTTAAATTTATTTACAAACTATGAGTGTGTGTTTGGGTGGTTTATTCCGGTTATGGTGTTTCTTGTATTCAAACAAGATAATGTGGGCTAATTTCTATAAGACGTTGGACGGAGGGTAATTTTTGTTTACTGCACATGTGACAAATATTGATTATTATTGGTGATAAATTGGGTCACTATTGACGTAATCGATTCGAGTTTTCCCAATTAAGTTTTCAAAGAAGTTTCAAATAATTGAAACTGATAGGCAAAATTTACACCGCAAAATCGGCAAACCTGATAACCAAAAACACGATTGAACAAAATAAATTTTTAATTTAATGATGAAAACTGAACACGTCTGAAGGTCAACCAATGTTGATCACTTAAATTCATGGCTTAATCTTTTCTGATAATATTTTTTTATAAAAAATTTTAACTCATAAATTGTGTTCTACTTCTAACATACGACCAACTAATTTTATTTTCAAGGTTGTAACTACAATCGCCTCAGTTGCTGATACAGCTGAAAAAGATTTTGCTGCATACTATGAACGTTTAATGCCATGTCTTAAATACATCATTCAAAATGCGACTACCGATGAATTAAAGTTATTACGCGGAAAAACCATTGAATGTGTTAGTTTGATTGGTTTGGCGGTTGGTGCCGAAAAATTTATGAGCGATGCTAGCGACGTAATGAACATGTTGTTAAAAACACACGCCGAAGGTGATTTTCCCGATGATGATCCTCAAACAACATACTTGATCTCAGCATGGGCACGAATTTGTAAAATTTTAGGAAAGCAATTTGAACAATATTTACCTGTCGTGATGGGACATGTTATGCGTACCGCTTCGATGAAACCAGAAGTTGCATTACTCGACAACGAAGAAGTACAAGATATTGAAGGTGCAGTCGATTGGCAATTTGTTAATTTAGGTGAACAACAAAATTTTGGTATCCGTACATGTGGACTAGAAGATAAAGCATCCGCTTGCGAAATGCTTGTCTGCTATGCACGTGAATTGAAGGAAGGTTTTACTGAATATTCGGAGGAGGTAGTTCGACTTATGGTACCAATGTTGAAATTTTATTTCCATGATGGGGTGAGAACTGCTGCCGCAGAATCATTACCTTATTTATTAGACTGTGTAAAAATTAAAGGACAAGGTTATGTCGATGGTATGTGGGCCTATATTTGTCCCGAACTCTTAAAAGCTATTGAAACCGAACCTGAAAACGATGTAACCGCCGAACTTTTACATTCATTGAGTAAATGTATTGAAACACTGGGCCCTAATTGTTTATCACAATCGGCAATGGAGGAAATTATTAAAATTCTACATACATTTATGAATAAGCATTTTGGACACGCTGACAAACGAATTATGGCACGCAAAGAGGAAGATTATGATGATGGGGTCGAAGAACAGTTGGCCGAAGAAGTTGATAATGATGTTTATATACTATCACAAATCTCAGATATTATCCATGCCCTATTCCTCACACATACAACATCGTTTTTAGTATATTTTGATCAAATTGTATCACATTTCACAAAATTATTGGATCCACAACGTTGCTGGGAAGATCGACAATGGGGTCTATGTATTTTTGATGATTTAATAGGTGAGTTTACCGAATTTTAACGATATAATTTTTCTTAATTAAATGATGATAATCCGATACGTCTTACATATATGATGACTTTCTTATATCATGGCTTAATCTTTTCTGAAAACAATATTACCGCGATTGTAAATATTTCATTGTGACGATGATTTTATTAATTTATATATTTATGATTTTGTTATAGAATTTACAGGGCCAATGTGTGCCGCATACGAAAAACAGTTTCTCCAACCATTGTTACATTATATTACCGATAAACAAGCCGAAGTTCGGCAAGCAGCTGCATATGGTTGTGGAGTATTAGGACAATTTGGCGGTGAACAATTTGCATTTACATGTGCACAAGCTATCCCATTCCTTGTAGAAGTTATATCGGCGCCTAAAAGCCGTGAACCCGAAAATGTTAATCCTACAGAAAATGCAATTTCGGCTGTTACGAAAATATTAAAATTCAATAGTTCTGCACTTACAAATGTTGAGGAAATCCTTAATTTATGGTGAGTAAATTAATTTTTTGTCGTCGATAGTACTGAAATTACTCACGAATTTATATATAATTTTAGGTTCTCATGGCTTCCTGTCGTTGAAGACGAAGAAGAAGCACCGAATGTATATGGTTATTTATGTGAATTAATCCAAGCAAATCATCCAATTATTTTGGGAAATAATAATTCAAATTTACCAAGAATCGTTCAAATAATAGCTCAAGCATTTTATACAGAGGCCATGTCAACATCACATCCTGTAGCAACACAACTGTTGACGATTGTTAAACAAATCGAAAGTAACTCAGAATTATTCCAAGCTTGTATTAATGTTTTAACGCCTGAGCAAAAACAAGCTCTTGAACTAGCATATAGAGAAATATCGGCACTTAATGCCTAATGCACGCGCGCGTATACAATAAAAATTATTATAAATTATATATATAAATAAATAAAAAATTATTTAATCAGAAAACCAACAAAAACAAGAATTCAATAGACAAAAACTTTTATTTTTCTATATGTAAAAAAAAAAAAAAAATCGCGTATAAAATTATTCAATTGATTTTAAGTTTGGTTTAATTAAAATGAATAATGAATTTAATTTTCGTTTTAACAAAATAATTATTAAAAGTTTATATGTTAATGTAACAGAATCACATATGGTGGTATGTGTTTACTAATTAGGTTCAATTTATATAATATATTTTGTTTTATTATAAAAAAGAAAAATAATAATTACTGAGATAAATTATTAATATAATTATATATTTGAATAATCTCTTAATCAAACAAAAAAAAAAATGTTGAATTTTAATTATAAAAAACGATGGAAAAAAATTGTTAATGGCTTTTCGAATGTAATTTGCAGAACACATGCGTTTCAAATAAAATCATGCAAATTGTTTGAAAGTTTTGAATCTTTTAATTTTGGGTTAGGATTGTTAACGGGTTTAATAAAACATCGGTTTAATTCTAATTATTATTTTTTATTTACTAAAATTTAATTGATTTATTGGGATGAGAGCCCCGTTTTTGTTTTACGATTTAAAAATCGATACAAATACGAAATTCGCTTGTTCATATCGCGCCATTTTGTGGGTCTTGCAATTGGTGCAACTGTGTGTTGAAATATTTTACGTTTCCTCAGGAGTAGCTACGATGATACCAAAATTAAATTTATGTTGCAAGTTAATATATGAATTTATAATACCTGATACTCATTCCCTTTTATACCACGAATCCATGATGGCACCGAATATAAAACCTTAGTAGGATGTAATTTATCATTTCCCAATATATCGATATAATCGTTTTGGCCGAATAATGCACGTTTTTCACACCACGCATCTTTGGGACGATATGTGGGCATTGGAAGAGCGCGACCATTATCACGATGTGGTAACAAACCCTTGTTTATTATATCATCTTTATAGCCATACCGGCGAAGAAGTGGTCCCCGGGCTATTTTATCGGCATGATAACGAAAACGTACTGTTTGCACTTGATGTTGCCAAACATTACGTATTAAATTACTGGCTAGTGAGGTCCAATTCATTTTTGATTTACTATATTATAAATTACACAATTTTTTTTTTTTATTCTATTTACAACACATTTTTTTGTAAGAAAATTTGACAAGCAATCTACAATAATGAAGTTAGCTACATTTAATAAATAACCGGTTGGCGATGATAATTACCGGTTAAGATTTGAATAAAATTTTAAAATTTTCTCCGTTTTGACAGTTTGGAGAAGCGTCTGTTTTTATTGCGCGTTTGTTTAATGTTAAAATACAAAAAGTTTGTGTGTAGATTTTAAAGTTTATTAATTAGTTATAAAATAATGGTGATTTAACAAAAGGAATTGTAATTGTTAAGTGCGCATCTTAAGAAAAGTTGTGATTAACATACAACATTATTTATGACCTGTATAAATAATATTGAACTTATAGAAAGGTAAGAGTCCATGTTCTATAAACGTATGTTTTATAAAATTGGTAAAATTTTTATCACCATTTGTTTATTGGCCCCTTTGGTCGGATGCCATTCGCATGCTTCTTATAAACTTGTAAATATAGAGCATAATATCTTAAAAGTTTCACCACAGTCTCACTGGGCTTCAACTCGCATCTATAAAAAAACTTATTGTTTCAAATTTCAACAAAATATAAAATGGATGCCGCTTAAATAAATCACGACACTGCTTACGTTCATGAACACGCGGTTTAGGATTGGTACGAGAAATGTGGTCGCCAAGAAAACTAAGTGTGTTTAATGGTATTGCATCAGATTTAAAAGAGTATTGTTTAGAACTCGTTTTCCGGTTGTCTCCCGAGATTATATATACATTGCTTTAAATTTTTTTTTAAAGCATATATAGATCACTGTTGTTGGATTTTTTAGGGCCTTGCGTAAAATGGACTTATTTAGATTTTAAACCAGTCGATCATCGAACTTGCAAACTATATTTGAGCATATTTAACTGTTTATATATTTTTAACTATTGAATTATTATTTTTTTTAAAATTGTTTTGCACGATGGTCGATGGTAATCAATGATTAATGAATATTTCGTGCTCACCGCGAGTTTTCACTTTTTCCAACTTTTCCGATTGTTGTGTATATATCGAGTACAGTAGAACAGTACCATCCGCTTAGACGAAAGTCGGTGGTTAGAGGTGCTTATCCGTAAATCGTACCAGTCGACCACATCGCATGGCTTTTGACGATGTTGGTACTGCCGTAGAAGTAGCCGGTTCATTTGATATGTGGTATTGTCGGTACCATATTTGTTTTACTTTGGGCATGTATGCTGGTTTAAGGCGATCGATAGTGACGTTCGATTCGTGATTTAGTAGTCGTAATCGGAATTATTTTGGTGTACTCGAAGAAATATGTATGTTGAAGGTGTACTCGAAGAAATATGTATGTCCCCTGTTGGGATTCGAACCCGGTACCTCCCGTCCCAAATACCACAGCTTTAACCACTGCGTCAATTGCTCGATAAAAATTTTCTTTTTGCAAGCTACTCTCAAACGAACAACATTCGCAAACGTTATAAATAACTGGATAATTTGATCATAGTCAAATTTAATTTCCTGAACAAACTAAACTTCTTTAAATGATTCCTCAATTTTTTTATCAATTTTAAGTTTTACTGTAATAACAACTTGCTTATATATGACTAATTTCGGTGATCAAACCCCTTTGGCCTTTGCGGTGGCTAATTTTTATAACGTGGGTAAGTTTTTTGAATTTACCATCAATACAAATAAATTTCAAAGGCAAATTTTTAATTCCAAAAACTTGTTGAGGTTTTTTGTTCATTTAGTTTACCTTAAATGAATTAAATCCTGAGATTATTTTAAATCCTCGTTCCAAAATTGAAAAAAAAACAACTGTAGTTCGAAATTCAAGAGATTACGGTAAAAAACAATTTACTGCAATGTTACAAAATTGGCCGTCATAATTTGTTTCAGTTTAAAATAGTTTCAGCAATTTTCAACGAGTTAGAAAAGGTTAGAAAAGCATTAGTTTTAAAATAGTGTTGTTAGATTTCATCTATACAAAATATATTTAAATTCATTCGTTTATGAGATGGCTTATCAGACATTAGGCTCATCCAACCATAACCACTTATTCGCCATAATAACTTTATTTGTATACTCTCATATATTCATTCAATTTGAAGTTAGCCATAACAACACGGATTCTAATGATTTTAAAAATTATTCAAAATTCTTTCTTCAACACAAATCCAATAGTTAACCAACTTGTTTATATAAAATCCTGCTACATGACCCGATCATGCCACTAAATAGCTAAAAAAATAACTACAGAAAGACCCTGTACCACAAAAGGCAGTATTGCGGACTTTTAGATATAAATACCTGAGGTATCATGGTCATTAGTCCAAAAGTTTCCGTGGTTGATGCTAACATATACTTGTTGGGAATCGATATAGAGCTGATGAATGCTGAAGTTAAAAGGACTTAGCCATTGCTTAACTTATCGATAGTCTTTTACTGTGGGTTGTGGAACAAAATTCTCCACACTTGAAGGCGCGATGGCTTTGATCGAAGTTACATCGTTCATTCCTATTTAGTAAAGGTTTTCTAAAGTAGGTGTGCCATACCGAGAGAACAACAGTTTAAAAACAGTTTGAATATTACTCAAAGCTAATTATAGTTTAACAATATTTAAATTATTTTACCGATATAATTTCTTATGCATTTAAATCATGTTTAGAATCCTTTTTATTAAGTACATACGCAAAGGGGTTAGCCCACAAATTTACGAAAATCAATGAACTTAGACAATTAAAAAGGGGATAGCGGCCCGCTTGTGATGAATGATAACTTTACCAAAAGCTCTTGATACTTGTATAAAAACATAGATATAAAACATGGGTACCGGTCAAAACTGGATAATTTACAACTGGATTTTACGAAACAGGATAATTCAAAACTGGATATTTTAAAACGAGATAAGGTACAAAACGAGATATGGTACAAAACTGGATATTTCAAAATTGGATATTTCGACATATGATTTAAACTGAAAATGTTTTTTTAGGAAAGTTCTGGAATATGGTCAATTAGGAAGAAACGGCGAGTTCTTAACCGCTTATGATGAAATTCGATACGTAAGAAGAAAATGGGATTTTAAAATGATTTTTTGGGAAAGTTCTGGAATATGGCTAGTTAGAAAAGAACTCGATGAGTTCTTAACCGATTATGATTAAATTCTATATGTAGGATGGGAATGGGATTTTAAAATAATTTTTTGGGAAAGTTCTGGAATATGGCCAATAAGAAAGGAACTCGGCGAGTTCTTAACCGATTATGATGAAATTCGATATGTAGGATTAAAATAAATTTTAAAATTAAAATTAATTTTTCTCACATAGATTCTCTAAAGTGAAGAAAAGTTATATTACGTAGAAGAACAAAAAATAGATGAAGATAAATTTTACTGACAGTAAACTCAATCAAGTCAATGATTATTTTAATAAGATGAGAAAAGCAGAAATTAATAAAAAAACATTAATAATACATTTTAAATTGTAAATTAGTATCATGGGTTAGTAATAAATAAGTCTAATTTCAAAAATGATTTCTTTAAAAAAACCAACCCACTAATGGATTATCTGAAATTGTCTTAAATAATTAATATGAGCAAGCCCCTAAAGTAGGTTCGGGGTATCGGCAGTTTAATGTTTTAATAGTTATTGTTTACATTTCTTCACTCTGCTGGTTAATGATGTGCACACGCGAATATATCCAATGTACGCTATCCTATATCTACAAACTGTATCACAATTGTTAAGTGTAGCCAGTAACGATGATTTTACTAGATAAAAATAATGACCAACTATTAATTGTATATTTGCATAACTTTGTGTATTATTTGTAAAGCAGAAGCATATTTCCCAAATTCAAGTACCATGAGTCGGATGCAATATGAATTATTTGTAATTTTATTTTGTTTGGTCAAATTTATTTTATCGGTATGTGTAACTAATATCTTCTTATCTCAATTTAACAAATTCTTAAATATTAAAACTTAAAATCAATTTCATATAGAAAAACTATGACATAGTCGTAGAACGTGCTATCTGTGAACCATCACCGAAAGATCTATGTATCAACTCATCGTGCACGGTACGGCTGGTTAAACGTGATGTTACATACATTAGTACCGAATGCTATTTACCTGAATTGGTCGATAATATTATGATACGAGCAACTATGTATTATAAATTTAATGAGTATCGTAAATTTTTGATCGACGTTGAAGAAAATATTTGTGATTTTTTGAATAATAAAACTCCAACACAAATTTTAAAAATTGTAGCACCATCAGTGCTAACAGCAATAAATATTAAGTCCTGTCCAGTTAAGGTAGGGATTAAATAAATCGAATAAATTGATTTTTAGTGTTTCTAAAAAATATAATATTAATTTTAGGGTAATGTACGTGTTAAAGACTTAAACGTTAATAGTGAACTTAATCCGGCTGGCTTACCGGCCGGACGTTATCGAATCGATGTTACTTTCACAGCCGATGGGCGCCGATTATCTAAAGGTCAAATATATATTGCGGTAAAACCGAGAGGGGCTGCTAAATTGGAAATGGGTTAAACATTTGTGGTCTCACAATTCGGACCTATATATAAATATTTAGAATGTTTTGCTAATAAAAAATATTTTATGGGTAAATCTTAAACTTGTTTACTAATTTTGTTTTTATACAAATAAAAAGTGCCTGTCTTGTTCAATAATTGATCAGTTATACTGTCGAAAGTTCAACTATTTGTCTTGTCAGCAATTTTCGGCAGGTTAACATATATACAAATTGTCCCTTATATAACTTATGTTTGGGAAAGAGTAATAGTGCTTGGTTTGGACTGTTTTTAACTGATAGTAAACAAGAACAATTTTTTTTATCTTTAGTCAATCAAGATAGAAGTGATATTGATTAGTTTTTATATGGCATTGCGCATCTTTCCCGTTTTAACAATCAGCGGGACCTGATTGTAGAGACCTATTCTGAGATCTAGAGACCTATTTGCTTACAAAATGGTGACTCTGCTAATTGAGATCCCTGCTCTAAGAGAAATATCTGCACCATCCGTGTTAGATCGACTCACACCAAGTCAGCTTATTCGTTGGCCTTTTACGTAATTAACTTCCTCAAAAAAGTGTTTATCAAATGGATGTCCTAATCGCATTTGGGATCATATATCATGTTCAGGATTGTTTTTGTCGGATGTTACTAGTCATCTTTTATAATTATCCTAGAGTCATGCTTATCTCAAAATCTTCCGATTGATCGACTCATCCGTTTTTGAAAACCGAAGAACATTTTTGATTTACATATATCTGATTTAATCATCGAAATCCAGAATAATCCTTGGTCAATCAATTAGGATAAATTTGTTTTTTGGAGTCACTTAAAATTTCTTCTATTAAAAGAAATTTCTATTCCAGTATCATGTGACAGTACATAATTTGTATAACTTGCAAAGCTGAGCTACATCGCGGTAGTTTTCGTATTTTGAGCAATCTTCTTTCTTGTAAATTGTTTTAACGGTCAATTTGATAATTTTAGTTAACTGTATTTGACACATGTTGGACAAATAAAAATAATTCTGTTGCAAGTGTCGAGCGTTTCCAAATTGAAAATTTTTTATTTCGAAAATATGGCGCACCGCGATGGCCTTTTTTCGAAAATTTTTGATGTAAGAAAGAGGTGTAGATAGTTTGCTATCTATATTAATATTAACACCTATAGTGGTAATACAGGGGTAATTCGGGGATATTTTTGAAATATTCTTAGATGGTACCAAATTAATAACTGATTTTCCTCAGAATATAGGCTCATAAGAATTACTTGATTATTTTGTCTGTTTGGGCAATCCTATATACCAACATATTTCCATTACTGTAGCTAAGTATAGATATTCGAAGTCAAGCTTCTTTTCTTGACTTTAATAAATAGAAGAACACGTGACTTATTTATTTGGGGTACCAATATTTAAATTAAATCCATAGAGGTGAACTTTTTTTCAACTGTGTTAGCTGAAGGGATCTAATCGTAAGATAAATAGAAATGTAATTCGATGTAGAATTGGTCACACCTAGCTTTGAGTGCGGTGAAGTTTGTTCCAAAAAACTCTCCACAGCGTTGAAGCAGACGATAAATTATTTAAAAAGGGTGATTGGTTTGGAGCTATAAAGGTGCTAACCGTTGCATTTTAATTATAAACCCCTTTCCTTTGTGATCCAAGTCCGATTGAAAATTTAGTTAAACCTGGTTTAGACTCACTATAGTTCACTGGGTGTTATCTGTAATGGTCCTGTAACATATCACAAGCATTTTTATGTTTTCTTGTTCGTGATTATCTTTGCATTTTAAGTACTAAAAATTTCTTCCGTGATTGATGTATGGCCCTGAATCTCTGGTAGATACGGCATTTAGCCGTGTTACGGCCTGGGTTCGATCACGATAATAATCAAGAACTCATTGATCACATAATCGTCAGACGGACCCACAAAAATGTCGATGTTTAGCATACTTTTTATAATTTTTATTAAGCATCATGTATATTTGGGCTTAAAATTTCGTAATTTTCATGTGCTATCTACCACGATTTTTATGATTTGCGGCAAAATTTTACAATTTTAATGTGCATAACCATCACGATTTTTATTGAAATTTTTGAGTTTTGGCTAAATTTTGCAAATTTCATAGGCTAACTATCACGATTTTTATAAATTTGGAAAATTCTTGATCTGTGGTAACATTTAGCAATTTTCATGGGCTAACTATCATGATTATTATAGAATTTACCATCACGATTTTTATGGCTTTTGGAAATTCGTGATTTATGGCAAAATTTTGTATTTTTCATGTGCTTATAACCATCATGATTTTTATGGATTTTGATTTGTGGCAAAATTTCCAAATTTTCATATAGACTTACCATCTTGATTTTATGGATTTTGAGCTAATGTGACTCGAGGCTTTTCCTTTTTCTCCTGGGTGGCTTAGACATAATCGTGAAACGGACCATCGAAAAATGCCAATGTTACATACATTTATTAATTTTTAATGTGGCTTGAATTTTGCAGTTTTAATGTTCAGCAACTAAAAATCTAATAATTTTATTTAGCTGACTAATAAAACAAATTAAACATTCATTCGATTTTAAGCATACATTATTTTGTTAAATTCGTTAACCTATAATAAGGTAACCCTGCTTATGTGCATTTGCCAGGATTACTCACCAATTACAAAAAATCAGTCATAAAGCAGTGCGATGTGTGTAAATGAGTTCAAGCCATTTTCGTTGCCACTCAATTTATTTTAAATAAATTTAAGTTCGTAAAAATGTTCTGATTAAAATCATTTAGATATCAGAAATGCACATAATTTACTCACATAATTGTTTAAATTTAAATCATTATTCAATTCCAGTAATTTTTGAGATGGCTTATCAAGGCAGTAAAAATTCACCCAACCATAACTTAAATTGTGCATTAAAAATATAACTATAAAATTCATATTTAGGAATATATTTTCCTTTACAATGTAAAATGGTTCTGTGCCAAACGTTCTTAATTTTGTTAATATTATTGAAACAAGTCCACCTACAAAATTATGATATTGTATTGGAAAAAATGGAATGTGAAAATTTATCGAGTTACTTTTGTCACAATGCCACATGTCGTGTTCGTCCAATAAAACGATTTGTGACCAATTTAACGATTGAATGTGATTTACGGCAATGTATGGATAGTGCTTTGGTAAGTTCGTGATAAAATATATCATTGAGTGATAATGTATATTTTATGCGTTCATTTCAGATTCATTTTTCATTGAACTATAAAGTGCAGGAGTATCGAACATTTTTGATTGATGTCGAAGAGGATTTATGCGATTATTTTATTGATAAGAAACGGACGGTCGTAATGAATTTATTAGTCCAAGATTTGTTAGCAAAAGCAAATATTAATCAAAGTTGTCCAATAAATGTAAGCCACGTTAAACATTATCCTATAGATAAGCTCTAACATATTTTAAAATGTTTAGAAAGGTCATATTCAGCTGAAAAATTTCCAAGTAGACGCTCGATCATTGCCACCTTATATACCAAGCGGTCAATACCGATTGGACTTACATGTCACAAATAAGCAGAAAACTAAAGTTTATCTGTCACCAAAGGTTTATTTTAGCGTTCGACCAAAGGGTTTGTATAAAGGTGAAATGGGGTAGTAGTCAACTGTGGGATGCCACATATTTTGTTTGGAAAATAAATATAATATTATAAAATACTATTTCTTATAAAGTATAAAAAACATACAATGTCAAATATTAACCAAAACGTGCATTTTGATTTTATTTTATTTTTTAGAAGATAGAGTTGACGTAATTATAGGGAAAATTAAAATCGGATTTTTACCTTGTTGTATTTCTGATCTTTAAAGAGCCTCGTAACAAAAAAAAACTGGATAGTAATGACTTAAAAAATAATAATGGCCTATACAATACAGAAACATCAAGTACTCGTATTATGTCATGACTGTCCTAACATTATATACCAATTTTCCAAAGGTATGATCGGATTTTTAAATAAAATCCGAAATATTATATCAAGCAATTAAATGTGCAGATCGAAATTTAAAAGCGAATCTACAATCGTGTGTTCTTAATTTGGCTGACTACGGCGTAAAGTAGGATGCGGAAATTATCTGCAAATTGAGTGAGCTTCGGCCTCAGAAAAGATTAAATATTTTAAAAGATTTTAAGGGACAAGAGATCAAATAGATCAAATACCAGTTCAAATGCCAACCTCACCTGCATGCGATGTTTCTTGCTTTAACTAAGAAAGCTCTTGCAATCGAGACACGATGGGATATTCGACCACCGAGAACCTAGTCAAACGAGTTCTCATCTACAACTCTCTACCAACTGGTACTGGTAACAGTTGGTAGATGTATTATTATCAGTTAATTAATGCAATGGATACACCAAAAAAGGTGGTAAATCAGCAGAAATGCTGATAAATCCACCCTCTTCGGAGATCGGCCCAAAGGATTCTGAGGTGGGCAACTATTGCTTGATGATAATTCAATTTTAAGAAGCTCTAAGCTTACAAAACCACCTGTATCTTCAAATAAAAATTTGTTTAAACGAGTTAATTAAAATGATGGACTAAGAAGAAAACTAAGAGAAATTGAAAATTTAACATCTCAGCTAAGCAACGAAGCAGTGATACATAAAAAGGGGAAAAAATTAAAAAGGGCGTAACAACTAGTAAGAGAAAAAGATTAGGTCTTTAAAAGAAAAGGAAGGTGGTGAGATTCAACAAAACTTCCTCCAAAACACTGATGAAGTAGCTGGAATATAACGAAAAACACTTGACGAAGTAAAACAGCCAGGCAAGCTTAAAGAGAAGGTGCCGCCAGCAATTACTATTATTGGTATATCCAATTATGCATCCGGGCAAATAATAATGAAAGCAGTCACTGATATAGAATACAGAATTGCATCACTTAACAATGATGTAAACATTATTACGTCTGATTCTAAAACGTATAGAGATTTAGCTACAAAGCTAAATATTGATGGAAATGAGTGGTTTATGGCTTGAGGCTTCCATCTAACTTGTTGAAAGGACGATATAAAAGAAGACCTAATATGCAAAGAGTTAAAAATTGAAGATGCAGCAAATATGCTTAAGAGAAAAAAACTAGAAAATGCAGAAGGTGTTCAAGTCATTAAAAGGAGGTTGCCTTTATTTATGCTTACATTTAAAAACAAATAAATGTAAAAAATATATACAACGTAAAGACCACCCTCAATACGTGAGTCAGAATAGAACCATTGTGAAAATCAATTGGTCAAATTTCTCAATGCACAAAAGGCTATAAACCACACTCAGATATATTGTGGACGAGTTTAGATGCATCAGATGTGCAGGGAAACACATCACCAAATCATGCCCTTGAGGACGCCTACTATAAATTTAGAGAAAAGTGAATCTACCGCAGACACGGTAAAACATAGAAAAACACAGATCGTACAACAACTCGATACCTCAATTTTTTAAGAGATTCTAAAAATCATAGAAGCCTTAAAAATTCGGCTTGAGCATATAGAAGCATATAAATCTCTTCCATGATTTACTAATGGGAATGCAAATGGGCTAATACAATATATTCCAGAACTAGAAATATTTTTAAATGCAGAAAAAATAGAAATTTGCCTAATATTTGAAAGCCATTTTACTAAAACTTCATTTGCTAAAATACGTGGGTGTTATTATGACACCATCTATTTAGCAGGAAAAGAGGGAAGAAGATTCACTATATTTGTAAACATCAAAAACCACGAAGGAATAAAAGTTGAAGAAGAAATTATGCAAATGGCTACTGTCAAAGTTCAACTAAATGATGAAATAAAATACAACGTTTGCTCAATCAATTGCCCTTCGCGACATACTTTAAATAAAGAGGACTACATCTTGTGGTTTAAATTATTAGCATTTAATTTCATTATTGGCGATGATTTTAACATTACGTTTCGGGGAGGGATCAAGACTGATGAAAGGACCCATAAGAGATAGGAGCTACTTATACCGCAGATCAAGCAAAAGAATGCGAATTTTACTCTGAAGGTAATCCAATATACTGGCCTATGAATTCAACTATAAAATTCCTGTTCAGATTGTTCAGATAAAGTTATTGCCCAAATTAACAAACCTTAAAACTAAATCTGGAAACTAACTCCAGAAACTATTCACTGACAATTTCAACCTTCAAGTGCGATGGAAGAATTCAGCACAATTGGAAGACCAATTAAAACTACATACTTCACAATAGTATATAAGCAACTTGGGATAGTACGCTAATGGTCAAAAAGAAATTCGAACGCGTATTATCTTCTCTTCGGAAGTTAGAGAATTGGTTAAAAAAAAACGTTAAGCACGAAAAACATGTCAGAGAAATTGTGCTCCACAAAGTAAAATGATTCTCCACTATCTTAGTGATAAACTAAAAATTTTAATCAAATAAAATAAAAATGAATCGATTCATAATTACCTTACTTACCTTACCGGCAAAAAGATACCGATTACTCCCTCTGGAAAGCAACAAAAATTTAAAAACTTAGGATAGTTGAGTAAACTCACATTTTTCCTTAGGAAAATCTCAAATCAATCTCAAACTAAAAAACATTATGACAGAAAGTCAAAATTTAATTATATGACTGACCATAATTTATTAAGAATTAATTACATTTTTTTGGTAAACATTTAGGATCGAAATCATAGATATCAGAAATAATACATGATTTAGTCACATAGATATTTTTGAGATGGCTTATCGCATCAGTATACGAATTTACTCAACCATAACTTAAATTGTGCGTTAAAATTAAAAATTGTGCGTATAAAACTCATATTCGCATAAGTTTTCCTTTACAATCTAAAATGATTCTGTGCCAAACGTTCTTAATTTTATTAATATTACTGAAACATGTGTATTCTCAAAATTATGATATTATTTTGGAAAAAATGGAATGTGAAAATCTATCGAGTTACTTTTGTCACAATGCCACATGTCAAGTACGTCCAATAAAACGATTTGTGACCAATTTAACGTTTGAATGTGATTTACTGCAAAATGTGGATAGTGCTTTGGTAAATTCGTTATAAAACATGAAACAATCGAGTGATAATTTATTTTTTAATACGTTCATTTCAGTTTCATTTCACATTGAACTATAAATTGCAGGAGTATCGAACATTTTTGATTGATATCGAAGAGGATTTATGCGATTATTTCATTGATAAGAAACGGACAGTCGTAATGAATTTATTAGCCCAAGATTTGTTAGCAAAAGGAAATATTAATCATAGTTGTCCAATAAATGTAAGTCACTTTAAAGATACCTTAGATAAGCTTTAACATATTTTTAAATGTATAGAAAGGTCATATGCAGCTAAAAAATTTTCAAGTAGACGCTCGATCATTGCCACATTATGCACCAAGCGGTCAATATCGTTTAGATTTGCATGTCACAAATAAACAGAAAACACTTGTGTATCTATCACCAAAAGTTTATTTTAGCGTTCGACCAAAGGGTTTGTATAAAGGTGAAATGGGTTAGGGGTTGTGATTTAAATATTGTAAAATACTGTCAAATAAAAGCGGAGCCATGCAATGGCAAATATTGATGATTCGTTTATTTTCACTTTCCTTTTTTTAACATTATGACATATTATATCTGTTTCAACGACCTGAATCGTAGTTTTTTGAACGTTGGGGAATGAATTGTTTCGTAACAGAAAACAAATTATTTTATTATATTTTATTTTTATTTTTGTGAAAGAAAAATTAATTCGGAACCATAAGCTCGAGTACAATTTTGAACAGAAATAACAAAAAATACAATTGTCTCCATAATATGTCATCAGAAAATAAATATATCAAAATAGCATATATACATTTTTTTTCAATGATTGTCTGATTTCCAATTTCGTCATGGTAAAGTCGCAAAAAATACAAAGTTCGTTATAAAGTTTCGACATAAAATGCAAAAGCTCGTCGCTTCCATAATTCGTTCTATAAAAATCAATTTTCAAGAGTGAGCGAGTACGTATTGATTTTTAATATAGGAGCATAAAACTTTAGGTTCATTAACAAGTACGCACTCAAAGTATTACCGTAAAGTAAATCGAAAATAAAAATAGCTTCAGCATGCCGACGACGAATTACAAGTGGCTCAATTTTCAAAGATTTACATCTTTCTACGTATGAAGTTACATTCCTAACATTTTCCCACCAATGTAATCGACGTCAAAACCCACCAGTTTAATGCATAGAAAATGAGAAAAGATTTTTGTACTGATTCAATTCTGCTTATGTGATCATTATAACGTGGAGACCATACGCATGATGCATACATATTCAAGCTGTGAGCGTACAAGATATTGATAAAGGCCAACAAAAACTCTGGGAATATTAAACTCTTTCATACTAATTACGTTTTAGGAATCCTAACATAGAGTTGGCTTTGGCACAAATCTTGAGGTACTCCAGAATGTACATAAATTGGATCACACAAACTATTGCACCCACTCAGTGAGGTACGACTTAAGCCATTTGATTAAATTACCATTAATTCCAAATGATTTTAATTTTTGCAAAAGAATAAAGTGAATGATTGAGTCAAACGCCTTACTAAAGTCGGTGGTTCAAAACTAAATTGTTTAAGAAAGTTTGAACAAGTATCATCTAGGCCAAATCCATCCTTAAAAAAATGGAGGGATTTAATGATATCCTCTGGAGATATGTGAGGCATGTACAAGCAAGAGTTGGTACAACCACCTTCTGCACTACCATATTTATCATTATCAATATCAGTCCGACTATATATTAATTTGAGTCATATTAATTTGAGGCTTAATCATACAATTTTTATAAGCAATATAATGCAAACCGTCAAACTGTTTCGATAAATCTAAAAATGCTAATCTGTTGTCAGCATTCTTGGATAACATCCATCTTCGATAACATTGTTTCTTTCGATTTCGTATAGGTTTATTAGGTCGTTGTTAAATCATGGAGGGTTATTACGATTAACTTTTTAAATAGAAACAGGTACAAACCTGTCGAAGCCAATGAATAAAATGTCATAGAAAAGTTGCACGTCGCGGTCAATGTTCACCAACCAAAAACACGAATCCTACTCAACCGATTTGAAATAAGAAATCAGACCATCATTATCAGCACTCCTTAAATCATAAAATTTAATAGAATTACATTTGTTAGTATTACAATTAGACACCAAAAACTATAATACGTTTAAATTGATTTCAATAGTTTTATATGGTTGACCTCGTACATTTTTTTTGGTTAAATTAATTTTTTTTGGAACAGGCTCATGAATTGCCATTACAAGATAAAGTTCTTAGTGATAACTTTTTTCCAAAAGAAATATTACTAATTATTTCAATATTTCTTCCAGAATCTCGTTAGTTGGTTTTTCAAGTTCAAGTGTAATAATCTACGACCAGTAAGATATAATCGATGAGAATTGATTCTAAATGTACTATGTTTTATAAGTCTATGGTCTAAAGTAGTCGTCCCCAACTTATTTTAGAAATGGGCCTGATACTATAAGTTTATGAATTTTGGAGGGTCGAACTCATTCTTTCAATATATTTTATATTAAAAATAAAGTAAACCCTATATTTAGTCCTGGAGTAGCTATTTCAATTCAGTTTTATGTATTACGTCTGTTTGCAAATATAAGTAATACCAAGAACTGATATTATTTTTCGAGCAACATTTTTTATTTTTGGATATCCGCTCTGGCTTAAAATCGTAATTATTATAAAGGGTTAAAAATTAAACTTCTTATTGGTTACCCAATAAGAAGTTTATAAATTTTGAATAGAATGCTATTTGGGCAGCTGTCAATTTTGAAGCTGTCATCTTTTGATATTTGGCAAGTAAAAACTACGACATTACTAAAAATGATACACGCTTCAACAACGCATTGAAATTGTTAAAATTCACTAAAAAACGATCCGGATTTTCACCTCGAAGGCCACGTTAATAAGCAGAATTATCGCATTTGGGGCTTAGAAAATCCAAGAATGATTGTTGAAAAGCCTTTCCATCCTCAACATGTCACTATTTGGTGAGGTTTTTGGGCTGGCGGTGTGATTGGACCTTACTTTTTCGAAAAGGAGGCTCGTGCTACTGTTACGGTGAATAGACTGCGCTACCGAGCTTTCATTAATGATTCTTTATGGCCGGAATTGGAAGATAGTGATATGAACGACGTTTATTTTCAGCAAGACGGAGCTAAGTGCCACATAATCAGCAAAACAATCTCAATTTTACAAGAAAAGTTTCCTGACCGTGTTATTCCTCGAAGAGGTAATCAAAATTGGCCACTGAAATCTTGTGATTTAACACCTTTAAACTTTTTTTTTTGGGTCGCGTGAAAGATAAGGTATATGCCAATGCTCCACAATTGATTCAAGATCTTAAAGATGGAATTCGTGAAGTTATCGAAAACATACAGCCGCCAATGTTCGAATTGGTTATGGAAAATTTCATGAAAACGATATGGTGCTGCAAGCGTAGCCATAGTGGTCATTTGGCTGATACCGTTTTCAAATTTTAATGGCATGGAAGGTATTCCTTCTTAACAATTAAATAAACATTCATTGATTTCTCTTAAAAATCAATTAATTTTTTATATCAAAATGAAACCTCTTATTGGAAACCCCTATACTATCATTTTTTGAATAAAGTTCTAACAACATCATTAGCTTTAAGATCAAGTAATTCTGGTTATACACCTTCAGCAAACCACCTAACAACAAAAAATCGTATAGGCCTATTTCTTTGCTTGCAACTATTTCTAAACTATTCGAAAACTTGCTAATGTCTCTTAAGCTTATCTTAAATTAATCATAGAATAAAAACATAGAACAGGTCCAAAGAATTACAGACATAAATAAGTGTCTTAGGGCTAATTCTTTATATCCTATATAAAAGAGATCCCATTCAGATGAAACCCACATAGCAATATTTGCCGATGACACTGCATTTTAAGTAAATGTAACAATATAGAAGAAGCAACGAGCACAGCGCAAAGAGGTACTAACATATTCACGCCAAAAAATTCCGAACCCAGCTTAAAGAAACCAAATTAACTCATGTTAACTTTAACAACGCATGAAAATATAGTTCATATAGTTTTCTTTTTTGCCCGAGATAAACTTTTGAAAAATTCTAAGGTGTTATCCTTACAATAGGTTTCTATAAAACGTTTATTTAAAACCACTCGAAGGTTCCTTACCTACTTGATATTTCTTTAAAAACTTAGGAGAGTTGAGTAAACTCACATTTTCCATTAGGAAAAACTCAAACCAATCTCAAACTAAAAAACATTATGACAGAAAGTCGGAAGTTTTATTATTAAATAAAACTGAGTGATAGGTACGTGTAAAGTACTTTAATTAATTTACCTTATGTATATATGTACGACTGACCATAATTTATTATGAATTAATTAAATTTTTTTGGTAAACATTTAGGATCGAAATCATAGATATCAGAAATAATACATGATATATTCACATATAGATATTTTTGAGATGGCTTATCGAATCAGTATACGAATTTACCCAACCATAACTTAAATTGTACGTATAAAATTCATATTCACATTAGTTTTCCTTTACAATCTGAAATGATTCTGTGCCAAACGTTCTTAATTTTATTAATATTACTGAAACATGTCCATTCTCAAAATTATGATATTATATTGGAAAAAATGGAATGTGAAAATCTGTCAAGTTACTTTTGTCACAATGCCTCATGTCAAGTACGTCCAATAAAACGATTTGTGACCAATTTAACGTTTGAATGTGATTTACGGCACTATATGGATAGTGCTGTGGTAAGTTCGTGATAAAACATACCATCGAGTGATAATTTAATTTTAAATACGTTCATTTCAGTTTCGTTTCACATTGAACTATAAATTGCAGGAGTATCGACCATTTTTGATTGATGTCGAAGAGGATTTATGCGATTATTTTATTGATAAGAAACGGACGGTCGTAATGAATTTATTAGTCCAAGATTTGTTAGAAAAATCAAACCTTAATAATAGTTGTCCAATAAATGTAAGTTATTAAACATTAAAAGTGATAAGCACTGACATATTCTTAATTTTATGTATATATAGAAAGGTCATATTCAGGTAAAAAATTATCAAATCGATGTGCGGAGAATGCCCCCGTTTTTGCCAGCCGGTCAATATCGATTGGATATGCATGCCACAAATAAACAGAAAACACGTGTGTATCTATCACCAAAAGTTTATTTTAGCGTTCGACCAAAGGGTTTGTATAAAGGTGAAATGGGTTAGGGCTTTTGATTTAAACATTGTAATATAATATAAAATAAAAACGGACCCATACAATGGTAAATGTTGGCCACTTGAATATTTTTATTTTCTTTTTTGAACATTATGACATTTTATGTCAACGAACTTAATCTTGGTTTTTTGAACGTTACAAGATAAAGGGTATCGTAACAGAAAACAAATTATTTTATTACACTTATATGAATCATGAAAGTGATCCCGTAGTCGTTTGTTTTTGGTATGGGTGGTGATGGTGTAAAGTAGGACGTTAAAAGATAATCTCCCAGAGTTTGCAGCGCCCAAAATAAGTTTCATGGAACAAACAGAAACAACTTACATTAAAACTAATAAATATCATCCCTTCTTACAAATCCTGCGACAAGATCTAATAAGATCTGATTATTAAATTAAAATCCAAACCTTTAAGTATAAAGGTACTGGCTATTAGTAGGTATAAGGGCTGAGTCAATAACAAATTACCTCTTAGGCTGCGGCCAGAGTGGAAGCGAGAAGCGTCGCGATTTCGCGATGGCGCGAATCGAGTGATGTCCAAAATGGATGCGTTAGAAGCGATTTTTACATACAAGCTTTAATAAGAGTAACGAGGATTCAAGGTTTATTTATGGTTACTACAGAAAATACTATATGGACAGCTGGAAATTTTGGATTGGTAGGCCAGAAGGACCTATGACTGCTTCAAAAGCAGATAAGTATCACAAGTGATCAACAAGACATCGAGCGGATATAATGTTAGAATTCAAAATGTTATAAAACAATACACTACAAACGGTCATTAAAGTTTTTCTTTAATTCATCTTTAACAGGATTGGATTATCTATATTTTCATTCAATGCCAAAATTTAAATCACATGCGGCTAATCTAAAATATGAAACTGTCTTACTTAAAAAAGTCAAATGTTCTAATTTTGTCAGAAACTTTTATCAAAACGAAGAACCAATTGATATTCTGAATTTCAACTTTGTTATAAGTTACAAAAGACCTAAAAATCCAGCGGAGAGAAAATCTGTTTATCATAATACACAAGATTCATCACACATTGTCACTTCATATATGGATATTCATACTAAATTCACTAGACGGATTGGCATTAATTAAGGTTTATGATATAGGCGAAATATGCGATGTTCCTTGCCATTCCGAAAATGGACAATTTATTTAAATGGTTTTCAATTATATTTCGCCCGGAAAATTCATGAGACAGATACAACAATTTTTTTCTGAAAATTTGGGTCTTAAAATTCTTTAAAAAGAGTATGACGAAAAATTCGATGATGTACCTAAAGATTTCAATATCAACTTTCCAGATGATAAAAATCTACCATTAATTAAATTTTTGAATGAAACATTAAGTTTGACTATGCCCAACGATCGAAAACTCGGCATTTCGAAATATAAATCAGTTTTTACAAGATATTTACATAAATTGCAATCAAAAATGTTTGTTTCTTAAGTCTATATTCCATTATGAAAAATTGTTGTACAACAAATTTTTTGTTGAACCAGAACGAGACAAATACATACAAATTTGCGTGAGAGTAACAGAGGTAAATTCTTTTTATTTATTTTTTTTATAGCTACATTTTATGGCTAAATCTAGACAGCATTGGTCACGTTTCAAAATTTTTGGTTCATCGTCAAGCCGGTACATATTTTACGAAGATCCCTAGTGCATACATTATTTTTAATTTGATTCTTAATTTCTAATTTAATTCGGCTATTTCTTAGTTTGTTTGTTTTATTTGCTTTATTTGTTTTATTTGTTTTGGTTCGTTTTAGTTTGTTTGTTAATTAAGTTCAAGTTTGAATTAGAAACATTTCATCTGATTTTATAAATTAACATTTTTTTGATTAAACTTAATATGGGTGATAAAAATGATGCTTTGGATTTAAGTGATGAGTGGTTTGATCCAATTAATATTGTATTCAGTACCAGTGATAGTGAGGCTGATGATGAAGAATATAATATTCCACGAAAGATAATAAAATATTGGGTACGCCCATATTTTTGGATCGAGACCGTACCGGAGCATTTAACTGCATTTTTAATGAGTTGCGACAGGATCTTCAACTATTTCGTAGTTACACCCGGACGAACTTGTGTGAATTTGACAAACTATTATTGTTGGTTACCCCAATAATTGAAAAGGCCACTCTCATGCGGGAACCTTTGAGCGCCACTTTAAGATTGGTGGTGACATTAAGGTACGTGCTTTATTTATTTTGTTACACATATATATATATATATATATATATATATATATATATATATATATATATATATATATATATATATATATATAATATATACATATGTTTATATATATATATATATATATATATATATATATATATATATATATATTATATATAATATATATATATATATATATATATATATATATATATATATATATATATATATATATAAATTGATAAAATATCTAAGGAAATAAATACAAATTTGTATCTTACTACGGGCGAATCACAAACCAGCCTCGCCATTGCATATAAATGTTCCCAATCTAGTGTTTATAGGATAGTAAGTGAAACTACTAAAGCAATAACTACAGTTCTAAAAGACCGTGTATTTCCGGAACTAACAACTGATTACTTTACAACAGTCGCAGCTGGTTTTGAAGACCGATGGAGTTTTCATCATTGCATAGGAGCAATTGACGGAAAACATATCACAATTCAAGAAAGATATTTTCAATTTTTCAATATTTCATTAAACAATAATTAAATTATTTTTTAGGCACCAAAAAATTCAGGATCAGATTTTTTTAACTACAAAAAGAATCTCCTATCGTACTGATGGCCGTCTGTGATCATGACTACAATTTTATGGTTTGCGATGTAGGAGCTGCGGGTTGTCAAAGTGATGAAGAGGTGTTTAGGGAGAGCAATTTTGGAAAGCGTTTTTATGCTAGAACATAACCGTAATTATAGCTGCCTTTAAAATTAAAAGATCAATTATTTATAAATTCTTGTACAGAAAGCTACATTTGCTTTTATCTTTAACAATTCCTGAACCATCCAATGTAACGGAAAATTTTACTAATGTTCCTTACGTGTTTGTTGCCGATGATGCTTTTACTCTAACACAAAATTTGTTAAAGCCTTTCACGACCAGCAAAACGATCAAATACAAAATTTTTAATTATAGGATTAGTCGAGCTCGCCGAATGATTGAGAATTGTTTCGGAATTTTGAGTTCAAAATGGCGAATATTTCAAACAAATATTGTCGCTGATGTTCCTTTGGTGGAGGAAATTGTGCAATGTTGTGTCTGCCTACTCAACTGGTTGCACAAAAAAAACAGCAAATATATTAGTACAGAGCAAGTAAGTCGCGAAGTTGGAGGGGTTACTGTTTCAGGTAATTCCTTTAATTAAATATAAATATAAATCAATTATTACATGTACTACATTTTAAGGTTCATGGAATAACCATAACAGTAACTTCAGGCCCCTTCCACTAATGATCATAAATGCGACACATATAGCGAAATTAACCCGCGAATCATTTTTGGATTATTTTGTTGGAGAGGGACAGGTATATTCTCAATTTTTAGTAAATAGTAAATCGTTTTAAAGAAATATTACATAAATAAATAATGGAAAATTTATAATTCACAGTCTTATTTGTGTTTAGATACATATATATTTTAAATTGTAAATATTCTTAATTTACTTAAGAATATAAATATTTTAATTTTAATTTAAATTGGTAGATTATCCTGCAAACAAAATAAAAAGAGCAAACAATTTTTAACAAGTCTTTTAATATTTTGTATTACCTGTTGTTTTAAAGCGGCATGTATCACTTTCATCACATCCTGTTTAACTTCTTTTAGGGGGATTAAAAGCGGGACCCTCAAATAAGGCCTTAACAGCTCAATAAGTTGAGTTCCATATCCACTGAGTCATTAGAGGTTAATGTAGCCGGCTGAGCACGGACTGAGGGTGATTTGGGTTGGGATGTTTTTTTCTCGAGTGCAACCACAAACCGTCGCTTTATTTTCTCGTCTTGATATTTTCTTTCTAAAAATATAGTAACAAACATGTTATATTATATATATATATATATATATATATATATATATATATATATATATATATATATATATATATATATATATATATATATATATTATTTATATATTTATATAAATTTATATATATATATATATATATATATATATATATATATATATATATATATATATATATATATATATATATATAATATTACTTACTGTGGTAGGAGTTATTTTCCTAATATCAGAACTGCAGACAAGAGATGAGTCTTCGCTAGTCGAACAACTGTAACATACTTCAGTAGAGCTCAAAAAATAAATTATTAGTGAAAATATCAATCAGTTGGGGGTACACAACAGTAAAAAAAGACCACTTACCTTCTCAGCTCTGTAGTGTCATCCAAGAATGATAAAAGCGTACTATACTTATATGTCTTTTGGTTTCAACTTGAACCACTTGCAGTTCTTTTCTTGGAACGATTGTATGACGATTTAAGATCATCCCAATGCTTTCGTATTTTTAAAATGTTCTGTTCATTGCTGATTATATCTGTATGGACAAACAAATTTAGAGACAGATCAAATAAAGTTAAAAATATAATCATAAAAAATGTAAATAGAGGATTCATATTCTTTCACAGGAAATTGTATATGCACGATAATATGGATTAATTATGAATTGATATTTACATAATATTTGCATAATATACGTACTTGATTCACGGACTACCTCTTCCCACAATCCATCCCTTATTACAAATTCGAAAAATAATTAGAATAACTGTAAATACTTATTGAAGTATTGAATACTTACTATAATCCATTATGAAAAATTGTTGTACAACAAATTTTTGTTGGAGAACCAGAACGAGACAAAAAAATTATGTATAGTTTCGGTGGATGAGTGAATGAGTTTGCCAACTTTTCTAACATAATTTTGTTAGCAAAATCAAAAGGAGAACGGTAAATGTAGGGAAAATGTTGCTATAAGTTGCTATACAAAAGTATCGAGTAGAGTAGTTTTTATGGCAAGATTTAATACATATATATATAGTATATACGTAAAATTTGTGTCTCGATGAGTAATATGTTTCACACAAACAATGATTTATATTTTTTATTTTTTTTTTAAAGAAATGTAATAAATTATATGTATTCTCGTATAGATTACAGCATAAATGTAATGATTGAGCTAAATTTATCTGTAAAATAATAAATTTTCATAAAAAATAATAATAATATTGACATGCTAACCAAAGCTAACTAAGTTTATCTACCAAATGTAACTATAAAAATTTTCCAACAAAAATTTGTTGTACAACAATTTTTCATAATGAAATAGAGACTTAATCCAAGTATTGTTGAAATTAATGATAATACTTGTTCAAATTTAATTTATTATTTGTAAATTACATGTTTTAATTTGCCGACGTATTTAATAATAATGAATAAAAATATCAATTATTTTTCGTTAAAAAAAAATTGTTTTTCCGAATGATACTATTGGAAACGTTTGTGCTCTTCCATAATTAACTGAACCCTTTTTTGAAAACCGAAACAAAGTATTTTTGCTCATTTAACATTGTCGGAAAAATGCTATTCGAAAATAGATAATTTAGAACCGAATATGTAATAATAATTATCGTCGAATGAGTTCATCCACCACATACTGTTGAAACCAAAGAAAATATTGTTGAAATTCATGTAAATACAAATAGTATTATGTATAAACAATATGAACGTACTGAGCTTGTCCATTAATAAAAATGTCAAAATTGATTAATCCAAAACCAAATCAAAATGTTAATAATCGTATCCCGGGGTCCCAATAAAACCAGGCTAATGTTAAAGATTTTCATTTAGAATATTAATAAACAAAAAGTACCTATATAAACGCAACAAGAAACAGGAATAGTTTCACACATAACATTGTTGAGTAATTTTAAAAATGTGCTGGCAATACTTTTGATGGATTTATTTAAAGACGGTGGTTGAATCCAGTTAATATTTGAACTTCAAATTTGAGCGCTTTTTATATACTGAAAATGCTAGTCTGTAATTGTGACACATTAAATGACTTGAAGTGCAAACTTTATCTAGTTATTTACTAAGAAAAAATGTCCACCGCAATGCTGGTCGCGGCTATACAATCCTGCTAGCTCAGCAGGAATGGTGTAAAATTTGGTCAGCAATAGAACGGCAGATCTTCCTTTAGCCACAAGATTAATATTTGTCTGAAACTTTGGATTTCAACGGAAAAGGGAATAGGAGCAATTCGGACCACCATAAATTAAAATTTATTACAAAAAATGTCAAAATGTATAAAAACTTATCAGCGGTCATCCGACGATCGTCTCGGTGGCTCCCGTTTTTTTTCACGGTAGTTACATTGCCCGATACTTCCCGCATCCACCAATGTTACGACATCAACAGTCCACTACAACAACAAATCACCCGAAGCAATTCAGATTAATCCAATACGGAAATAACATTTTAAATTCATTTCTTATTAATCAAAAACAGTTAAGATGAAACCAATAAATAATAAGGAAATAATAAGGAAATAATACAATTCTAAGAATTATATTAACAATGATAATCATTATTCCGCAATAGCAATATAGCATATAACATAAATCTGTCACATTATTAAATTTAAGATAATTAAAATTATATAAAATCATTTCCTCAAAACACTTCAGATGTTCTTAAATTTTCTTAAGAAACACTTGAACTGTTTTGATGACATCATCTTTTATACCAAAACCTTTATTATATAGAATCAATACTAAAAACATATATAAATAGAATTTGTCTTGTATACAATTTAGTTCTCAATTACACACAGCATAGAATATTGCTATGTTTTAACATCATAAACAACATAGTTCTCAATCATACACAGCATAGAATATTGCTATGTTTTAACATCATAAACAACATAGTTCTCAATTACACACAGCATAGAATATTGCTATGTTTTAACATCATAAACAACATAGTTCTTAATTATACACAGCATAGAATATTGCTATGTTTTAACATCATAAACAAAATTTGTAAAATAAATTTAAATAAAATAAAGTTCACTCAATGGTTAAATCCATTGAGTTTAAAAAAATAAAAATTAATTAAGTCAGTAAACATAATTCGGTCTACACCAAACTCCCAAAAAAAATTTAAAAAAAAACCTAAAATTGCTCAGAATGTGCATAGAATATATAAGATAATATGAAAATTTATTTATAAATTAAAGGCAAACGTCAGTCATCATGTTTCCATGAACTTTATAAAATTGTTTAGCCATTAGGCTATATATCAAATATATCATATATCTTTGAAATATAACACTTTGCTTTACACTTTTTTATATGAAAAATGCACAAGTGCAAAACAAATAAATTTTAATTGTTTTGCAATGAACGAGAATACGAAATTTTCAAATGATCGAATTGACAAATTTTTTTTTTGGTTACAAGATAAAGTTCTTAGTAATAACTTTTTTCCAAAAGAAATATTACTAATTATTTCAATATTTCTTCCAGAATCTCGTTAGTTGGTTTTTCTAGTTTAAGTGTAATAATCTACGACAAATATAATAGACGAGAATTGATTTTAAATGTACTATGTTTTATAAGTCTATTGTCTAAAGCAGGCGTCCCCAACTTATTTTAGAAACGGGACTGATACGAAGTTTATAAATTTTGGCGGGCCGAACTCATACTTTCAATATATTTTATATTAAAAATAAAGTTAACTCTATATTTAATCCTAGAGTAGTAATTTCAATTCAGTTTTATTTATTATGTCTGTTTGCAAATATAAGTGCTACCAAAAACTGATATTATTTTTTACGCAATCGTAATTATTAAACTATCTTTTTTGAATAAAGTTCTAAGAACATCATAAGCTTTAAGATCAAGTAACTCCAGTTGTAAATCTTCTTGAATAGCATTAACAAGAACCTCAAATAGGTTCTGAAAAAGCTGAAATTACCCATAAGAACATTAGTTACAAAATTGGCAGCCAAAGGATAAAACCTGTATCTTTACAAAAGTTAGAAGTTGACATCAGTAATAAATAAAGCTCAAACACATCTCCTGGCTATGATCTAATTACAGGAAAAATAGTTAAAGCATTACCTGAAAAAGAATAACGAAAGGTACTTCAAACTATGAACTTGACTTAACTATGTTCCACGCCGATGGAAAGTGATAGAAGTGATAATGATACCAAAACTAAGCAAACCACCTAACAACAAAAAATCGTATAGACCTATTTCTTTTTCCAACTATTTCTAAACTATTCGAAAACTTGCTGATGTCTCTTAAGTTTATCTTAAATTAATCATAGAATAAAAACATAGAACAGGTCCAAAGAATTACAAACATAATTGAAGATGCCCTGAACAGTAAAAAAATATGTTCAAGCTTCTTCTTGGATGTAGCACAAGCCTTCGATAAAGTATGACACAGAGGACTAGAATTTTAACTGTATCGAGATCCACCAAAAAAGTTTTATTAGATTCTTACATCCTACTTAGCTAACATCAGGAGTAAAGGTAACAAGGTCTTAGAGCTAAGTGTCTTAGGGCTAATTCTTTATATCCTATATAAAAGAGATTCCATTCTGATAAAACCCACATAGTATTATTTGCTGATTACACTGCAATTTAAGCAAATAGTAACAATATAGAAAAAGCAACTAGCAAAGCGCAAAGAGCCACTAATATATTGAGTAACAATATCAAATCAATGGCGAATCAAGTTAAATGAAACCAAATTAATTCATGTTAACTTCACTAACAAAAAGGTTAACTGCATACTAGTAGAAATCAACTCTTAGCAAGTTCCACATAAAAAATCTCAAATCAATCTAAAACTAAAAAACATTAAGACAGAAAGTCAGAAGTTTAATTATTAAATAAAACTGAGTGATAGGTATGTGTAAAGTAGTTTAATTAATTTACCTTATTTGTACGACTGACCATAATTTATTATGAATTAACATTTTTTTGGTAAACATTTAGGATCGAAATCATAGATATCAGAAATAATACATGATTTATTCACATAGATATGTTTGAGCTGGCTTATCGAATCAGTATACGAGTTTACCCAACCATAACGTAAATTGTGCGTTTAAATTAAAAATTGTGCGTATAATATTCATATTCGCATTAGTTTTCATTTACAATCTAAAATGATTCTGTAACAAACGTTCTTAATTTTGTTAATATTACTGAAACAAGTCTGCTCTCAAAATTATGATGTTATATTGGAAAAAATGGAATGTGAAAATCTTTCGAGTTACTTTTGTCACAATGCCTCATGTCAAGTACGTCCAATAAAACGATTTGTGACCAATTTAACGTTTGAATGTGATTTACGGCACTATATGGATAGTGCTGTGGTAAGTTCGTGATAAAACATACCATCGAGTGATAATATAATTTTTAATACGTTCATTTCAGTTTCATCTCACATTAAACTATAAAGTGAAGGAGTATCGACGATTTTTGATTGATATCGAAGAAGATTTATGCGAATATTTTATTGATAAAAAACGGACGGTCGTAATGAATTTATTAGTCCAAGATAAGTTAGAAAAATCAAACCTTAATAATAGTTGTCCAATAAATGTAAGTGATTAAACATTCAAAGTGATCCTCGATAAGAACTGACATATTTTTAAATTTATGTATATATAGAAAGGTCATGTTCAGTTAAAAAATTATCAAATCGATGCTCGAAGAATGCCCCCGATTTTGCCAGCCGGTCAATATCGATTGGATTTGCATGTCACAAATAAACAGAAAACACATGTGTATCTATCACCAAAAGTTTATTTTAGCGTTCGACCAAAGGGTTTGTATAAAGGTGAAATGGGTTAGGGCTTTTGATTTAAATATTGTAATATAATATAAAATAAAAGCCAACCCATATAATGCTGAAATATTGTCCACTTGAATATTTTTATTTTCTTTTTTGAACATTATGACATTTTATGACAACGAACTTAATCTTGTTTTTTTTAACGTTACGAGATGAAGGGTATCGTAACAGAAAACAAACTATTTTATTATACTTATATGAATCAAGAAAGTGAATCCAGTAAATATTTGATCATCAAATTTGAGCGCTTTTTATATACTGAAAATGTTAGTTAGTACTTGTAACGCCACATGAAATGACTTGAAGTGCAAACTTTATCTAGTTATTTACAAAGAAAAAATGTCCACCGCAATGCTGGCCACGGCTATATAATCCTGCTAGCTCGGCAGGATGGTGTAGGATTTGGCCAACAACAGACCGGCAGATCTTTTAGCCTCAATATTAAGGTTGGTCTAAATCTTTGGATTCAAACGGAAAAAGGAATAGACATTTCGGACCACCAATCCGAGAAATGATTATGTAGCTTTTTTATTGGCTCACATCATGGTGCAGAGGTGAAGAAATACTCAGTAAAAAAATAATTTTTTTTTTTATAACTTTTTATTTTTTATTTTAAAAAGTTTGTTACAAAGTAACTACTTAGTCATTTTTGACTAACAGTGTTTGATTCTAACAATATAATAATAAAGCCACTTCTATGTATTCTTTCCATCAAGTGTTGTTTTGGTTGATTTTGCATTATGCGTACTACTCAGGTAACTCAAAAGGATTTAGTCTTTTGAGTCTTCTTATAATACCATCTTGATGAAGTAGTCTTACAGGTTCAATATTATAGGGTGATGATGGAGCCTCTCCTGGTGTTTTTGAGAACATTTCTTTATTTCACTTGCGACTGTGTCTATTCCGAGATCACTATTACGAGTGTACCAAGGGGCGTTTACAATCCCTCAAAGAACTTTATTTTGGAATCGTTGAACTATCTGTTAATTGCTGGTTTTGGTGCATCCCCATAGTTGGATACCATAAGTCCAAACCGACTTGAGCACTTGTTTATAAAGCATAAGTTTGTTATGAATGGATAACTGAGAGTTTCTTCCAATTAACCAGTACATTTTTCTATATTTTAACTGAAGCTCTTCTGCTTTCTTTTTCACATGTACTTTCCACTTTAACTTTGCATCAAGGTTCATAGCAAGGTATTTTGCTTGATTTGCATGTGGTACAGGGATATTATTGAGAGTCACAGGTACTGGTTCTATTGACCTATTAGTGAAGTTAATGTGAGTAGACTTTGATTCATTCATTTTAATTCTCCACTTATTTAGCCAATCTTGTATATTATTTATGGCTATTTGTAGTTTGAATGTGACTTCACCGATTCTGTTACCAACAGCTAGAATTGCAGTGTCATCGGCAAACGTGTTAGTAGTTGTATTGCTCATCTGTGGTAAGTCGCTTGTAAACAGTACGAAAAGGAGTGGTCCTAAGATAGGACTCCTGCGGACACCTGCTTTAGCTTCTTTTATGCTGGAGTAAGTTCTTTACTGTTTAACTCTAGATTATCTTCTTTTCAGGTATGACTTTAGTAGTTTGCAATACTCAAATGGAAGATTTTTCTCCAATTTAAATATTAAACCAACTAGCCAGACTTTGTCAAATGCCTGTGCTATATCCAGAAATATGGCTGAACTTGATCTATTCTATGGACTTGATCGATTGTGGAGTGTTTCTCTTTAAATCCAAACTGATGGGACGGAACAGCTCCTGATTTTATAATTTATGGTTTAATTCGTTTTAATAATAGTCTCTCAAACAGTTTTCACATAATGGGAAGAAATGATATTGGCCTGTACGAGGTTAATTTACTTGGTGGCTTACCTGGTTTAGGTATCATTATCACTTCTGCAAATTTGCAAGATAGAGGGATATAAAGGAGTCTGAAGGAAGCACATTATTCATGTCCGATATTTTTTTAATAGCGTTATTAGGTAGTTGTTTAAGAATCTCTCCAGTTATCAAGCCATTTCCTGTCTCAGGATGGTTGTATGGTTTTCAATCAGTATATCCTGTTGATTGGGATGAAAGGTACTCTTGAGATGATCCGCGAATCTTTCTGCTTTTTCTTCTTTGGTTTTAGCCAGGCGAACATTATTTGTTCTTATTGGTACGTGCATAACTGGCATTTTCAGATATTTGGTTGCTTTTCACAATGAATAATCACTATCTTTATCATAGGTGAGAGATTGTAGGTATGAATTTATTGATTTATTTTTAAATTCCTGTATTTCTCTGCGTATTCGTTGTGTTAAATTATTTAATCTATTTTTGGCTCTGGGTCTCGTTTACGTTGCCATTCTCTTCGGGTACTTCTTTTCTCTATAACTAGTGATTTAATTTCCATTGGGTAGCATTTGCCAGTTTTTTTTTTGCTTGTTGTATTGGTGCTTTTCCACGCTACTTGCTGTATATCTTCGACGAGCTTTTCCACCTCTTGTTCTAATGTTTCTTCTGATGAAAGTTGTGTGTTTAAAATGATGCTATTGTTTAGTTCATTCCTAAAATTTTTCCAGTCAGTATATTTTTTTGTTAACATTGGCTGCTTGTCATTTTTAATTATTGTATCACTTATTATCATTAAAATAGAGGAATGGTCAGATGAGGAGTCGAATCCTTCCTGCACTTGTATTTAATCAACCGGTATTTTTCTTGTTATAAAAAAGTCAATTAGGTCTGGTGTTTTATTTTGATTGCTGGCCCAATAAGTTGGTTTTCCAGTAGAATGTCAGTTGCAGTTGTATTTAATTATTGCTTGATGAAGCTCTTTCCCTGAAATAGTTGTTTTTCATTTTGTTGTTGCAATATACAATTGCAGTTCCATGCAAGAATTTTTAAATTATTTGCCATGTTTAATTAGCAAATTGAAGCTATTTTTGATGCTGTTTGACTTTTTTTCGAGTATAGTGAGCCTTTCCATGATTGATATGAGGGCTTTTACTTGCTTTTCTTCTTGTGAACTAAGTCAATTAAGAATATCTTGTAGTATTTTATTAGTTTGGTTATTATTTGAATCATTAACTGAAGCAGAACTATGTTGTCTTCTCGAACTTCCAATAGTGAGTGCATCAGCATATGTTACATTTGGATTATTTCTTGATAATTTGCTTAATGTTTGGTGTGTCCTAAACTTTGTGAATATTCTTGTTGAGGCTGAGTTGATTTCTGGCCTAGTACTTATTGAAGTTTCCCTTGTTTTGTAGCGAATTTTTTGCAGCTCTTTTATAACAATGCAACTTCTGTAGTTGGCTGGATGTGGCTCCCCACAGTTGACACATTTTGGTGGGGAGTCTTTTTGTTTCATACATTCAGCCGTACGGTTTCTTCCAATACATTTCACGCATCTAGGCTCCGTATTACAAAAGTTTTGCGTGTGTCCGTAGACTTGGCACTTTTTGCACTGGGGAATCAGTTTAGAGTTTTTGACTGCTTCTATTTGCTCTTTCGTATGGAGTATTTTGCTAATTGCATAAATATTTGTAATGTCTTCTGTTTTTTTCAAAAGATAACATATATAATGGAAGCGGTGTTTTGTCACCTCTTTTTAGCAGCTGGTGTAACTTCTTTAATTTTATATTGTTTCTCAAAAAGATAGTCTTTTATCTCTTCTGGTTTGCATGAAGCGTGTAGTTTCTTAACAATGACTTTGGTTTGTCTTGTCAGCTTATCTTCATAGGAATACCATGTTGTTTTGTTTTCATTAAGAGCTCCTGTTAACTTTCTATAGCTATCACTGTCTGGGACATTTATTTTGATATCACCACTATTTAGAGCTGTAGCTTGAAGTTCTATCCGATTTTTGTTCATGATGTTTCTAATACTATGATAATTATCGCAATTGAATATTATAACTGGAGGTGGCCCTGGCACTTTTTTCTTCATTTGTACATTCTTGCTTCCGGTTGAGAGTTCTTTACTTGATCGTTCCTGTTCCGCTGAAACCTAAGCTTTTTCCTTCTGTAGTACATTCCTACTTCCGGTTGGAAGCTGCTCAATTGATTGTTTTAGTTCGGGTGAAACCTGTGGTGATTTACTCATCTTGCGTTTCTTATTTTTTTTGTTACGGTTCAGAATCCATCCCGTTTCTCTGTTCAGCTCTTCCTCGTCTGTTTCATATATAACCTTTATATGATCATTGATATCGTGTTTTTCCTGCAGCTTAGAAATTTCTTTTAACTCTACTTTTAACTCTTTGTTTTCTCGCTGTAAGTTTTCGAGATCTTTGTTTAGATTTAACGTTCACTTTTATATTTCGTTAATGTTATTGCGCAGTTCTGCGTTATCCCTTTCCAAGGTGTTCGCTAATGCTGGTGGTGATCTTCTCACCCTGGGTTTTCGTCCAAATGGGTTGAGTTGCCTAAGAGGGCTTTTAAATAATGATTGGCTCATCCCAGAATCCGTGGAGCCAGCCTCGTTAGAGAGTGAATTTGCCAGCTGCTTAGCTGGGGCACCACCTGGGGTACAATTATTTGAATTAACTGTACTCATTGTTTATTTTACTGGTCATGAGCATCTACCACTCTGACTAGTACGAGTTGATAGTGGGTCTGGTTTGAAAACTTAATTTACTAAGTTCTCGATAATCGGTTATACCGCCGTGTCTCGGTCGCCAGAGCCTCGTTAGTTACCTAGCAGTGTGAACCACGTGCAGGTGAGGATGATATTTGAGCTGATTGTAGACAATTTAACTTAAGCCCTCTTCCCCTCCCCTCCGTTAAGAAATTAAGAAGAGTCAAAGTTTTCGATAAAATATCACAACGTGGAAAAGGTATAAAATTCTTTTCAGTTAAAATTGTCTAATTTTAATTAAAAAAATAACATTATAATTACTTGTAATTAATTATTGATTAAAAATATTTAAATGTTCGCAAATATCTGATAACTAATTTCTCACTAATATCATTAATTTGTCGTTATGTATCAATTTCGTTTCTGGATCAAAAAATTTCATCAACACCTTACCACGACTTAACCACCGCACTTCAGTGTGATATAATAAATCATTGTCCTCTAGCTCAAGTTCATAAATTTTATCTGAAACAAACTGAAATATATTTTCTTCTGTTGTTGTACCTCAAGGGTTTTAATGTCGTTCTCCTCAGATAATTCGAAATTTTGATTTATCCCGAAAGTGTAAATTAATAACTGAGCCATGTGCCTTAAGTCTTCACTCTCATCAATACCAATTGAAAAATATTTAAATTTATTAACTTTTTTGTAAGCTGTACCTTAACGTTAGCTCCTAAGTTTTCAGTTATTCTTGTTACGGTTGATAACGACGATAAATAAGTTTCCCGATTGAAAATTTTAGTGGGTCTTATTTCTGCCACAATAGCTAAATAAACTCTTTCTACAAACTCACCATCGATGATCCTTGTTTTGCTATAATTTGGGAATAACTTTTTGTGTTCCTGGTTTGTAACATTTTTCGTTAGTTCTATTTATTTCTACACTGTTAAGGAAATTTAAAAATAAAATAAAATGCGTTTATCTATAAATCAATTTAGAAATATTGGCCCGCAGGCAGTTGGGGCCGCTGGTCTAAAGTATTAAAGAGTCAAATCTATCTACAGTCTTGGTCAACATTTCAAAAACATTACTTTGACCCCATATTTTCAATTGATTTGTTTGACAACAGTGCACTTGACGATTATCGATTTCTTGTAATCTATAGTTAATTTTGTTTGAACAAAATTAGAACAATTTTATTTTCAGATACGTTTTCTTAAACCATTTTTAGTTTATTTTTAAAACGAATGCGAAAATCAAAAAGTGGAAGTTATCAATAGTTTATTGATTTCAAAGTAATTTTGGACTGATTAAAAACTCTTTTTACAGTTTATAATCTGCTAACGGTTTTTAAACCGAAGCACTCCCATCTGTTTCGCAGTTACATTTTAACTTCCTTGGTCACTTCTTTTTGTCGTGACCATCACTACATACGACCAGTGACGATTCAAAATACTGCTTTGATTAGATCAAAAAGTACTAAAATCTAAAAGCACACATGAGTAACTTCGTAACTATGCCATTATTCAATTTTATTTTGAAAAATTATGTATTTATTATTGAGATGGCTTATCAAGGTAGTAGACGTATTTATCTAACCATAACCAAATATTTTGCATAATTGTTATACAATACCATATTTGGTTATATTAAACTCTCAGTCATAATCTGACATGAATCAGTACCAGTTGTTTTTATTTTTATTAATACTAAAATACATCCATCCACAAAATTATGATATTTTTTTAGAAAAAATGGATTGTGAGAATCAGTCGAATAACATTTGTCACAATGCTACATGTCGTATTCGTCCAATAAAACGATATGTAACCAATTTAATGTTTGAATGCGATTTGCAGGAAAATATTGAGAAGCCAATGGTAATTTTTGTATAAAAAAATTAAATCGATTGATAATTTATTTATTATAAATTCATTTCAGTTTCACTTTACACTCAACTATAAAGTACAAGAGTATCGAAAATTTCTGGTCGAAGTCGAAGAGAATTTATGTGATTATTTCGATAATCCGAATCGGACACACCTTATGAATTTTATACTACCCATATTGATATCCTCATCAAATCTTAACGATACTTGTCCAATAAATGTAAGTGATCAAGCGTTTAACGTGATCTATATAGATACTAGATATTTAACATAATATATTTTTACCAATTTATTTCCGAGTATCTTATATATTATAGAAAGGGACGATTTCTGTGCGAAATTTTCAAATAAACTCGCAGAACTTGCCACCTTTTTTACCTAGTGGTCAATATCGAATAGATGTTCATGTCACCAACAAACAAAAAACTAAAGCATATGTATTCGTAAAAGTTTACTTTATTATTCGACCAAAGCGTTCGTATAAAGGGGAAATGGGTTAACTAAGTTATGTCAACTGGTTTAGCTTAAACAAATAAATAAAAATAGGTATGTTAAAAAATTATCGTTTTTTTTTTGTGGAGACATATAGTACTACTACTTTACTTATAACAACTTTTGGTATTGTTTCCGCTGAAATTTTTCATTTGCTATAATACCGTTGTTCAGCCCCCTAATTGATGTTGTTGCAGTCACAATCGGTTTATTAAGTTTGTGATTCGGGTTTAAATTAAATCAGCTACATTGTTCTGGTGCTATTATCTTATTTTCAAGCTGTACTAATTATGAATATTTTTGTCCCGAATAGAATTCTGACAGAATTTTTTACCTTTTAATATTCGGTAAAAATAATTTCTAATTATTATAGCTGTCTATCAAGAGGCATCAGACACAGCTCATGCGCATCCCAAAAAAATTGATGCCATGACTTTGCCTGTAGGTAGAACTGTGTTATAGGCTTCTTTGGAGCCGATTCATCTCATTTGATCTATATTGTTTTAACTATTCCTTTGACTCAAGTGGGACACTCAAGTGCTAGAAACACCCATGTTTTATCATGTGAATCGACGCCAAAACTAGGCATTATTGCTGTGAAACTTTGCCAAATCATCGATTTAACAATCCTCATGAAGTTGTTTTTGTTTCACTGTACGTAATCGCGGAATCTATCTATCAATCAACAACTTTATTTACTGGGAATTTTACAACAACAAACGCATGCATTTCGTTTCGTTTGGATTAATTTTAAAAAAACTTTTTGTTGGTGTTATATTAAAATAAGGGGACATTTTCCATTCTAATCCTTATTGCAGCGCCCAATAACATAAGCTATTTAGCTGTGTATGTGATGTATACAACACTTTTAGAAATGCCTACCATGTCTGCTAGTGCAAAACACGCCGTTTTGAGAATGAGGTAACTTCAGTCGACGATTATCCAATACGATTTTGTGAATTTTCATTACCATTTTTGGCGTGGTCATCTCATTTGGTCGACCACCTGCGATGTTCGTCTTGGCAGCTCATATTAAACTCTGTCATTCAATATTTTACTGCTGTAAACGAAGGAGCATACTCTCCTAGAATAGATTCCAGCTCCTTTTGATATTGGTTAGATTAAGGCCTTTCAAATGTAAGTACTGTATCACATATAGATGACTAATATTTTGCAAATATTTACAAATTCTGAGAGCGATTACTATTGATGAAACCTATGGAAAAAACTATACTACTAAACAACATAGCCATATTTTGTTTTATTCGCTTATCGCCTTGCTCAATTCGATTTTTTGCCATGGGTTCTGAGGATGTTAATATGTTATTACGTTTTAATGTTAATATGTTATCTTTTGAACATAATTTGTTTAAATCTATCAGTTACAAAATTGAATAAACATAACTCTAATTAGTCTACTTAAGATTTTTTAGTGTTTATATATTGTATTTCAACTGCCAATGGAGGCGTTCGACCATACCATTTGCTTGAGCATGATAAGCTATAGTTCGTATACGATCCGAGCCAAGAAGTTTTGTTAATTCTTTAAAAAGTTTGGACCGGAACTGAGTTCCTTGATCGGTTGTAATTGTCAAAGGAACACCGAAACGTGAGACATATTTATGAACGAATGTGGTCGCAACATATCACTCATGTAACACGCTTCGCAATAAATCTCCAAACCTGGCAATTTAAAAAGCTCTAATTTAAATTTTGAATGGACGTCTAGAACCAGAAAGTAGGTTCTGAAGTTCTAAATCCGCTTTTTGCGCCGTAATAATTAACTGATAATCAAAACTATCTTCAAAGAATGATAATACTAAAGTGTCATCCCCAATGCGGGAAAAAGTGAAAAAACAATCCGCTACAGTGTTATATTTACCACTCACATGCCGAATATCCGTAGTAAATTGATAAATATAGTCCAAGTGTCACGACACTCTAGGACTATGTTCAGTTTTAGACAGAATTGCTCTAGTCAGGGGCTTATGATCGGTGTAAATTCTAAACTTCCGACCTTCTAAAAAATAACGGAAATGCTTGATTGCTAGATAAATAGCTAACAGGTCTCGGTCCAATGCGGAATACATAAGTTCGGTTTTTGATAACTTTCGAGAGAAAAATCCTATCGGCTCCCAAATGTTATATTATTAAGCTGTTGTAAAATAGCTCCAACAGCTGTATTGGACGCAAAGGATGTGTTAACAAAGCAATTGATGCCAATTCACGTTTTAAAAATTTGAATGCTAAATGGCATTCCTCTGGCCAAGTAAAATTTCTTGGTGTCTTGGGCTTCTTAAGTAACAAAGCCAAATGAGAGTGAATTGGGGCTATAAACATTTGGTAAGTTTAGGAATAAAACAGTGATAATAATTCACCATGCCGATTAATTGCTGTATGCGTCTAATCGATGTTAGGGCCGGGAAATCCGTAATAGCTTTAATTTTCTCCGCCGAAGGTAGAATACCTTCCGGAGTGATCTTATGACAGGAAATCTAATGATTGTGCTCCAGAAACGCATTTAGAACTTTTAATATGAACATCAAACTCAGTAAGACGTTGGAATAATTTTTCCAAGTGTAGTTTGTGTTCTTCCTCAGTAGCGGATGCCCTAAAATGTCGTCTATCTAAATGGAAATAAAATCTAAATCACGAACAATCTCTTCCATTATGATGTCATTGATTAACAGCTTAGTCACTGAATCAACCAGCCTTTTATGTTTAAGGTCGCAAACCAATAAAACGGCACCAATAATGGGCCGATTCTCATCTGCTAAAATAAAAGCATCTGTTTACTTCCTTCTTAGACCTAAATCTACCGTAAGCAAACGAATGCCGTAGGTACTAATTACAGATTAGCAGCCGATAAAACTAAATCGGACTTACAAGAATTCCTAAAATAATTCGTATTGTACGCGACAGAGAGCACCGAAAGGTCTGCTCCTTGTCAATAAAAAAAGACAAAGAATTAGATTGGTCATGATTGTGCAAACGGCAGGTCTTATTTAAACTTGCGTCTGCTGTTGCACAAAGATTCGGCGAAAATGTCGCATTACAACCCCCATTGGTTCTAAATTCAGAATCTATGACCTTTAAACAATTCGATTTCTTACTATTATGTTGTAAAAATCGCGAGTAGTTATAATTAGCTTCAACGTATAAATTCCAGTTTTTTTAAACGTCGAGTTGCTCGTTTCGACAAATGACGTATAGTGTATTAAATTTTTCAAGTTACGAGTCGATTTTAGTTTTTTTCTTGGTCGTCAACAGAATTTTGTGACAGACTCCGCACGTATTTGCACGGCTTGATACACCAATGCGCTTTGTTATTAAAAAAATGATGATAGAAGCACGTTTCATCATAATGTGTGCGTTTATTTTTCGCCAAACGGCGCGGCGATGTGCTTCTGAAGTTTTTGTTTGAGGTGCTGCGCTGTCTAGCCTTATTATAATTATCGCTAAAAAATTTGTTCACAATCCCTTCGATTCTGGACAACCTCTGATCCACTGACATTGAGCTAGACTCAGGTGGTTTTAGGTGATTATTACTGTTGCTCTTTTCTGAAAAGGTACGAATTCGAGGTCGCGAACGTGAAAATTCGCATAGCTGTTGTTCAGTTGTCATATTTAAATATTCTGTCTGCCTGTTTTTTTAGCTCTTCTAAAGAAGCGTGTTAGTTGTCCCACAATGGCCATCTTAATATTAGGCGGAAGTCTTTGTACCCATAATGACCTAATTATTTGGTCGGAAAAATTATTACCAGCGAGCGCTTTGATGGTCCGTAATACTTCGTATTCACATTAACTTTAATCGTAATTAATTTGTGAGTATATAATAAATGTTGGAAAATAAAATAGAACAAGGCCCTCTTGCCTAAATGATTTTAAGTAAACCAAAAGAGTCTCTGCTATTGTAGCTCGAGTATACCGAAATATCGGTAGAACAACAGAGATAAAAACGTCACACATAATTTGGTCAATATTGTATCAGTAATATTTAGTTGCTACAATTTATTAGAACAGTTATTTTTAAATATAGGCTACTTTATTAATTTAAAGTAATTGATATCAAGTACTTGAAAAATAAGTGAAGTTTAATAAATAAATTAAGCTAATAAAGCTGGTTGGATTATGATCTTGTTTGAATGAATTAAAGATAGTCAGTGATCTGTTGGGCTCGAATCAAAACATATAACAAAACAGGTCACACCTAGAAGTGTATTTACTTTTATCTGACCTAATTTTACTCGAAGAATTTAATTGACCTAATTTTACCGAACTTAATTGCTTATTTGAAAGATATGAAAAAAAACACTATCAGTATTTTGATTCTTAGAACTGTATTATCTTTTCAACTTTTTTCAATATAAATACAGCCCAAATTCGAGTTCCAAATTACATTTTGAAACAACCAACCACAGTAAAATATTCAAATAGTACAAGTAAAATACATAACAATAAATCAAAAATGTTTGGGGTAAAACTATTCGTGTGTGTTGCTGTTTTGGTAGCACTTGCAACAGCATATCGAAGTCCCGAAGAGTCAGAAACGGATTTCCAAAAGCCGAACTATCAGATAGATGGGGGTCATTCATTAAAGGCAGTAAATGACCAAGACAAAATTCGAGTCCAACGAATAACGTGTGATGTATTGGGTGGAATATTCGATGATGCAGCTTGTGCCTTGCATTGTATATATCTAGGATTTAAAGGAGGGTGGTGTGATGGCAAACGCGTATGCAATTGTCGTTAAAATAATTTAAGTATATCTATAATTTATACATCATCTTTGTTTTTAATAAATATAGCTGTAATCAAACATTGTGTCCTTTTTACTTTCTTTCTACATTAAATTTTTTTTTCAAAATTAGTCTGTTGAATCCTTTAGAAAAGCAATAAATATCACTTGATAATTTTGTGGTTGTTTGAAGATCAATGTGACATATGACATTCATGAAAAAGTCATAATATAATCATTAAAGTATATGTACTAAAGAATGTGCGGAAACGTACTGTCTTGAAGTAAGTTTCTCGTTTATCGTGTTGTATAGTGATTATAATTAAATTGCTTTGTTGTTTATTTATTGATGATACCATCAATACTGAGAGCACTAAACAATTTTTAACGTGAAACAAAATCGGCTGAGTGTCGCAACAATTTACTCTTAAGCACAACATTTAATTTAAATATACCAACCTTTGCAATTTTTAATTCCAAATGGTTATTCGTCATATTATTTTATTAAGGTCAACAGGTGGAGAGGGGAATCGTTATTTTTGATTTTAGTAGTTTACTGTTGCTATAGTCATGAGAGAACGTCTTAACTGATTGAACCAAATCTATAGTGAACAAGTTTTTTGTAACAAGCAGCCACGTTAATTTACTTAAAATTTTATTAATTAATCTCCACGAAGCAATATCACCATATGAACTCACCATGTCCAAAAAATGAAACAAAGTGGCTCATTTTTACACAAGTTACTTGCATAGGATAGCCTTTATATCGAATGGTCATTCGTTAAATATTCATATTTAGGTAAACAGGTGGTAGAAAAGGGCACATCGTGAACATCAGATTCAAACGTTTGACGTGAGTGTCAGCCTGTCTAATAGCATTGTTGCATCATTAGAAACCAATTACAGAAAAAGATAGTGGCCCCTATTGTGCTCAGTGAGCCAGGATAACACTTACTAACTTATGTTTTGCTGAAGCAATTAACATGATTGTCTCTCACCAAAAACGCTACGTACAAGCGTTATCAGTTTCCAATGGCACCGACTTGCGCAGTTACTACCCACAAGTCTCAGGATGCCACATTTAACAAAACTGTGAAAATTATAAATACTCGACTCTTATTTGTCGCACTAAACAGAGCTCCTAAGCAGGACTGCACGGTTTATATATAAATACCGACAGTAAGTGCCTTACTCTGATTCATGCACGGGATAAAAGAAAGCGATGAATCAGCTAGACGAGCGATCTGTGGCGAATTCAGGCAACTCAAGCGTCACAACAACCCTGTCATATTTATTTAGGCACAACTCGCTAATATAATGTACAGGATTGCAGGACTTACGCAGGCGATATTGCTACAGCTTAAGTGATTGAAAGATGCAACTACTTTGCACTAACTTAAACATGTAAACGCGATGATCAAGAGCCCATTCCAAAACCCTCTTTACTACAAGCCGTCTTGTAACTTTCGTTGACACATATTATCATGTATTTTTAAAATGTATTAGTGAAAATATATACTTTAGATGTATTAGTAACTATCAAAATTCTATATAAAAAAAAATAAAAAAAATTGTAAACGCATGCGCATTATTTGATTTAATTGTTTATGTCTTTTACACAATATTCGCTCTTATCCCGACACGATTTTCTACTTACAATACAATCAAAGTATATATTTTTGTATAGCATGAGTATGCAAACAATACGGCTTGTAGTATAGAGGGTTTTGGCCCATTCCCATAAAAACTATATGAATGTATTTCGCGAATAAATAGCCAAGCCTCATCGATCTCAAATGCAGCCAACGTCAGGAAATAAATGACTACTTTTATTTTATTTATGCCATAAATAAACCCAGATTATGATCGACAATCGTTTAAGTTATTTTTAAATAATTTTTATTATAAGTTTTTTATTTATTTTATATAAGCGCTACTCCCGCTTACCGAGCTTTTTTCATGGTTAGAGAAAGGATGTATCTGACCTAATTTTACACGAACAATTAAAAAAAGATTAACTCTACAACACCGCAGTCATAGTTATGACCACAGTCATAGTTATGACCGCAGTCATAGTTATGACCGCAGTCATAGTTAAATAAAAAAACAGGATTTATGACATTTAATTATATGAAACTACTCGTGTTTTGTTGCTAACATTACGTAGTTAAACTATACGTATTTTGTTGCTTTAGGAGCATTTACAAGTGCGTCCAAGGTTTGAAGATTCAGAGACGTACTTTTAAATCCAGAACCATTAGATATGAGGGTATTTTTATGCTCCAAAAAGATTTATAAAAATGTATGAATTTATAAATGCATGACACTGCGAACTTTTGATTAAGGTGTCATTCATGACAATCGGAACACTATCAGATGAAAGGATTATGCGATCGAAACTGCAAACGATCTACTGTCGTTAGGTTAATTTATTAAGTTATTAAGTTAATTAATTAAGAAATTTTTTTTTTTATTTAATACATATATTTTTAAATATAAAATATTTATCGAGACTTCCAAGTAGGAGGTTTTGCGGATAATAAAGTAATAGTCTTATAGTCAATATTCTTGATTTATTGCAATACAAACTGATGCCTAATGTGGTTTTCTTTTGATATGCACTATTAAATATTACTAAACAAACAATAATATGTATCTAAATTAACACCGATCACCAACTTAACTCTTTTAACTTATGTTAATTTTAGACATATTAATAAGTCTACAAAGTTAAACTTTTAAAAATAATTAAACCGAACCATTTAACACTTATATCTGTAAATTACGATTTTGAAAGATATAATATCGGTAAGTTTCACCCCATTTCATGCTTAGCTGCACCTTTCGGTTTCGCAGTTAAAAATAAACTTCCTGAAAGTATTCGTCGGCCTTTTGGATGTAATATTAACATCCATTCGATACTGTCCGGCTGGTAGGCCGAATGGATTGAATTCACTATTAATGTCCAGGTCCTTTATTTGTAATTCACCCTATAAATATTTTTATTTCGTTCATGTACAATTTACAATTCATGTACTACGGCTTATATACTCACCCTTATAGGACATGATTTAAGATTTGAATTTTTAATAACTTGCGGCACCATAAGATTAAGAAAGTGCATTGGTTTATTCTTATTTAGAAAGTCACATAAATTTTCTTCTATGTCGATCAAAAATTTACGATACTCAATAAATTTGTAATAAAACGTGACTCGAATCATAACAGCATCGACAGATTCGATTAAATTGCACCGTAAATCGATATAAGATAAATCTCGTTTAATCGGTCTTGCTCTACAATAAACGTTTTGACATATATCCGTCGCGGACGTGTAACATTCAATCCGATGCGCAATCAAGTTATCATTTGCCTAAATAATTCAAATATTAATTTTTGAAAGTTATTTTGAAGTGTACTGCACGATTATACTTACTCGATAAACTCGATCGAACAACATAAAAAGACAATTAGTCGTGGGTACATCATTTTTGAAAATGAATTGCGTATATTTTTAAGTTATGTATGTATAAAACTATAAAATTAAATGTAATAATTAGATTTATCTGATGTAATTATCGCTGGAAAATGTGCATTATGCAGAAAACTATTTGTGTAATGCCCGGTGATTTTGAACAATATAATTTAATGTTATAATTTACAATGGCGGAGCATAAAAAACTGATCTGTAAAATTATCAGTTCAATATAGCCAGAGATCCGTTTGAATCGGAGCATGTGTACGGTATTACCTGTTTTGTACACAAATTGAACATTTTTATCTTGGTATTCAAGATTTAGTGTTGCGTGTCCACTCAGTGACTTAAGGTAAATGAATTCACACTGGCTGTGCAGAGACTAAAAACACAAGTTTTCCCTGGAGGAATTACTTTGTAGGAGGAATTACTTTGTAGAACTATCCTTCAGATTTTATTTGATTAAAATGGCAAAGCCCCTGATTAAATTGAATATATATGTTGCTGTTTTAAGCTCTATACTTAAAAAAGAAAATCGATCAAAATGCGAAAATTCTGAGCTATGATTGACATATCTGTCAAATACATGAAAATCACTTGAAAAGTATGACATTCAAAAAATTGTTCATCTTGAAAAAAAATCGAGACACTAGATTGAAAAATTATGCAAGCCAAACCGAGAAACAATTTCTTCTTGTAAAAATAAAAAGTGGAAACCCGAGATCCAAACACAAAAACTGTTATAAAAAAGATGATCTTGCTTTTTACAAGATGAAAAGTTTTATCTTTTTGTAGCAAAACATATAAAAGTTTTGGTTACCCACACAAATAAAAACGAAATGATATTGCAATTTTCGTTTTTATTTTAATTTTACTAAATTGATTTCAAGATCAACTTCTTCTTCAAAATTTGTTGAATGTAAATCGGCTAGAAGTTATAATAAATTATTATACTGTTCAATAAATTCTCCTCTATGTTGGACATATCAAAATTATACCTAATGTCAAATGTAAATTCATTTTTGTGTTACTCGCTTTTCACACCTTAATCAAAAGCTTTTGATATCAACTTTTCCAAATTTTTGTATATGAATGAAAAGTCAATAACAAACTAAATAGTGGACCGATCGTTATGATTGATGACCTTAATCAAAACCTCTATGCATCAGTATAAATACATCAGGGCAGCTAATGCTGGAATAACTGGACTAATGCTAAATAATGTGCCAAATGTTTATTAGGAATTCCAGATTTTAAGAGATCCAATGGTTGGTTGGAATAAAATTCGGAAGGTGAAAAATACAAAAGCGGAAAACAATTTCCGACACAAGTGTTTACAACACTCTTCGGCTAATAATTGGAAAGCACAAAATAGCTCATAGAGCTTATAAAGAGTAATAAATCAGCAAGGATGACGGTTTAAATGTTTGAAGAATGGGTTCGCTAGCTTCGATCTTTCAATGAAGAAAAATAATAGAAACATTTTGATTATTCCAATTGAATATGCTTACTTGTTGGTATTCACTATTAAACGTGTTCACACAAACAGCTATCAAATAAAATGTTTTGCCTAGATTTTAATTCAAATTGACAAATTTTAACTTTTTAAACAATCGAACAGAAAAAAATTTATTTTATTTTTTTTTAAATTACAAAAAATAATAAATTTTAGTGTCATCCCATTTCATGTTTAGCTGCACCTTTCGGTTTTGCGATTAAAAACACACGTCCCATAATCATTCGTTGTCCTTTGGATGAAATAGTTACATCCAATCGATACTCTCCAGCCGGCAGTCCAAAAGGATTAAGATCACTATTAATATCTAAGTTCCTTATTGTTAATTTACCCTATATATGTACAATTATATTTTCTTTGAAAATACAATTCACGCACTACAATTTGAAATACTCACCTGTAAAGGACATCCTTTGAAATTTGAAGCTTTAAGAACTGTCGGAACTATAATATTAAGCAAGTGCATTGGTTTTTTATTATTTAAATAGTCACATAAATTTTCTTCTATATCGATCAAAAATTTACGGTACGTGATAAATTTGTAATAAGCTGTGACTCGAACCATAATATTGTCGACTGCTACAGCTATATAGCACCCTGTATCGAGATAAGTTAAATCTCGTTTAATTAGTTTTGTATTACAATATGAGTTTTGACATAAATCAGTTGCGGACGTGTTACATTCAACTCGTTGCACGATCAAATTATAATTTGCCTAAATTAAGCAAAGTTGAATTATAATGAAATTATTGTGATTTTATATATTATACGAGTATACTTACGGACAAAGCAAACTCGGTCGTACAACATAAAAAAACGAACAGTAGTGGATACATGACTTTTGAAAATGAATGAAGTATATTTTTAAATTGTACATTGACAACATAAAATTAAATGTTGTAATTAGATTTATCTGGTGTTATTATCGATGAATATTCCAGCAAAATGAGTTAGTCATCCATTACGCTCGACGATTTTTAACTATGCATGTTATGGGAGATTATAATTTATAATAAAGAAGCATAAAGCTGAATATATACGCTTTGTGTTGGAATAAAGAAATTTTTTAAATTACATTTTGTTCGGCATATGGAATGTGAAGTCTCTAAAAAACTATGCAAAGCTACTCGTTCTATTTCTATATTAATGATTTCCCAATTATTTTTACTTTGTCTAGAATTGTTATTTTATTTGTTATCGACAAGTTGCCCAGTTTCTTTTCTCTTGCATGTTCTAGTCCAGTGGCTTCCTTGTTACACCCTTTGGTTGTTTTCTCAATTTATAATTAAGTGTGGTCCAATATCCACCTAAAGACAAATTTATCATTGATCATAATTGAATGTAGAATCCTGATCACCTTCACGTAATCACGCGCAAATTTTACTTTAATAAAACTCTAATTTTGGTATAAAGTGTTTATTAAATATAAATGTGGTTGCTGGTGATTGACTACGGAAAACTTTATTTATAGTTTTGCTAATAACTTATAACGACGCCGGTGACGTGTTGTTATTTTAATTATTCAGATTTTGGATGTTGTGCAAAGCAAAGCTCAGTTTCGATCTGATGAGGAATTGTTAAAAGTTAATTATCATCTCAACAGGCCATGGCGACCGAGTGCTATGTGTAATAGCTATTTTACGCTCTATATATATTTATGTACAGTGTACATGTAGCGTTAGCGAATTATATGAATGTGTACGAAATATCTGAATAATTTTTGTATTTGTGTAGCGATGGTCACTACAAACTAATAGGGGTTAAGCCAATAAATGCACCTAATTACATTGAGCAATTACCAAAATTGCTGCAATTAAATACGAGATAGCAATGTATTTATAAATATTCCTACGTTATTGCCTTGTAACAAATTTCACAAAACTACACAACAGTTCCCACTTTAAACGCTCTTCACTCTCACAAACAATAATTTGCCAAATAAAACACATTTATTCACATTTAAGTACTGTTAACAATTTTTTATATAACAACAAAAATCACTTCCTATCACTTTAGATTCTAACCGCTTACTTGTTATCGCTTTCGTATTTTAAGTATAATATTCCTCGCATACAACGTCGGATCGCTTATATACACAAATTAAAAACATCTCGAACTTTCTATTTCTATTGAGATGTCACTACTACATTACATTTGCTCAATATTTAGTACGACCAGTACTATCGATACTTAATAGATGTCTCTAGGGTTAAGCCTGGAGAAATCGTCATATAATTGGAATTGTGCTATCGCACGCTAGGTGGTACCGTAACACTACCTCCCACCTAAAACTGTTCGTCCCGAACAGGATCCAAAATCTCCTCTATAAATAGCCATCCGCTCGAGATGCACCACTTTTGGCTTACCTCGTCACCCTTTCTTGATCCTATAAATCACGTCGTTTATCTTCGTGATGATAGTATAAGGTCCTTCCCATGGTGACTGTAATTTCGATGACAAACTTTTTCGTCGTTGTGGGTTATGAAGCCATATCAATTGCCCTTCTTCGAGGCCTTTGCTATTTGCTCGTATATCATATCGAGCTTTGTGATACAAACTGATGTATCTTTTTAATTTCTCGTTTTATCCGGTCTACATAATCTTGTCCACATAAAGCCGCTGATGGAACAACTCCAAACTTCAAATCTCCAGGCAGGCGGAGATTATTTCCGAAAAGCGTCTTTATAAGCCATCTTGATAAGCCATCAAAAACATCGGTATATGTTGATCCCAGTTGCATTGGTTTTTATCTATCACTTTCTTTAGATATTCTTCCAATATTCCGTTAAACCTTTCTTCTATTCCATTCGATTGCGGATGCTAAAAAGCATCTGACAGATATCCTGGAATACAACCGACTCAAAATTTCTTCCTTGATCCGTATGAAGTTCCATTGGTACTCCAAAACGACTAATTCAATTATTAACAGCGGCATTCGCTATTGTGGTAGTTTCCTGGTTTGGTAGTGGATACACTTTCGGCCATTTGCGAAATAATCCATTGTAACTAGCACATATTTGTTTCCATTATTGGTAGTGGGAAATGGACCTGCCACATCCATGGCAATTCTCTCAAAAGGTGCCCCAACATAATACTATTGCATAGCTCCTCGACTTTTCCAGGCCGGTCCCTTTGCGGCTGCACATAGATCACATTTTTGGCACCATTCAACCACCGACTGTCTACACCCGGACCAATAAAACCACTGACGTACCTTAGCTAGCGTTTTGTTAATTCCTAAGTGACCTCCACTAACTCCCTCGTGATATTCCTTTAGAATTTCCTTAATACGACTTTGCGGTACCACGATCTAAACCACGAAATTTAAGGTTCTGCCATTGTGCCTAATAAGCCTTTACAGTGGGGGCTTTGTCCGCGATCTCACTCCATGTTGGCCGGTACTTCCTCTTCTTATATTCCAAAACTATCGACAAATTCGGATCTCGTTTTTGTTCCTCTCGGATTGCTTCATTGGTCCATTCATCATGAGGTAACACTTGCATCAGCCTGACATCAATAATATTCTCCTTCCCCTCTACGCGACCACAATGTTTGCATTCTGCCTGACACGGTCGTCTTGACAATGCGTCAGCATTTCCGTGTGCTGTACCTCTCCGATGTTCGATCTGGAAATTGTAACTTTGTAAACGTTCAATCCAACGTACCACCTGTCCCTCTGGATTATTGAATTGAAGCAGCCACCTTAACGCTCCATGGTCCGTTCTTAAATGGAATTGTTTATCATATAGGTATTTGTGGAAATGTTTGACGCATTCCACAATGGCCAACAATTCCCTACGTGTTACACAATAGTTACGCTCTGGTTTCGATAAGATCTTTGAATAATAAGCTATAACTCTCTTCTTGCCATCGATTTGTTGTGATAAAACTCCGCCTATACCGTCATTACTGGCATCAGTATCCAATATAAACTTCACATTCGGCATCGGGTATGCGGGGACCGGCGCTATACATAATCTCCTCCTTAATTCCACAAATGCATTTTATTGTTCCTCCTTCCATTCAAACGGTTTGTTTTCCTTGTTAATCCATGCAAAATCTTTGCGACGTTTGCAAATCCCGGTACAAATCGTCTGTAGTATGTGCACAAGCCAAGGAAACTCCTCACTTCATGTAAATTTTTAGGTCTCGGCCACGTCTTAACCACTGCGATCTTTTCTTCATCGGTGCGGATTTTATTTGCTGTTACCTCGTGTCCTAAATATTTGACCTCTGTTCTGAATAGACTGCACTTCTTTGGACTTAATTTCAGACCTGCGGATTGTATTCTATCCAAAACCTCCGCTAAATTTTGTAAGTACTCCTCAAAATCTTTTCCCATTAAAATAATGTCGTCTATATATACTAGACACGTCTTCCAGTGTAACCCCTTTAAAACTCGCTCCATTAATCGTTCAAAAGTTGCAGGGGCAACATAGGCCAAATGGCATAACGTTGAACTGCCATAATCCGCTTCCGACACTAAACGCCGTTTTCTCGCGATCTCCTTCCTGTACTTCCACCTGCCAGTATCCGCTTTGCAAATCCAATGTAAAAAGCATCGTAGCACCCGACAATGTATCCAATGGATCGTTGATTCTGGGCAAGGGATAACTATCCTTTTTGGTAACAGCATTGAGCTTCCGATAATCAATGCAAAATCGCATACTTCCGTCCTTCTTTTCCACCAACACTACCGGTGAACTCCACGGACTGTTCGATGATAGGACTATTCTGCTCACATTTGATTATTGTTAATACTTTTTCACATTTACCGATTATGGTTCCCTTCTTGATGATTTTCGTCTTATCCGATAAATTAAGAGTCCTAATTGGAACTCGATAATCATTGTCCGGTTTAACTAAGGCTTTGCCTATGATTATTTCTCTAGCTCCTTTTTCGTCTTCTATGTCTTCTATAACCCACAACCTGGGTGACCCAAAACCTCCCTCCAATCGTCCCCATACAATTGTCTCCGAGTTCGGTGGCAACTTCTCCCGATAATCAATTATAACTCGTCTTGCTAATGCCTCTGTGCCGTTTAACTGAAGTGGCAGCTCGATATTACCTTGGTATAATACTCCTTGTCCTACATCCATCATGAAACCATTCTTTCTCATGAAGTACAATCCCAGGATGACCTCATCCACTATATCTGCCAATAGCACTTCATGTTGATAATGAGTTTTCCCTATTCGTATATCAACGAGTTTTTACCCTTTATAACTACACTATCTCCCGTCACTGTTTGTAATTCCAGGCCATACACTGGTTGTACACCTCCTTTAACTACATCGGCACGAACAATGGTGCGCGCTGCTCCTGTATTTAGAGTGATAATACAGCTCTTTCCGCATCAATATCACCTCGAACTGTTAAATTGTCACTGCCCAGCGCCAATCTGGAAACAGGGATGACGGTTATGGGGCAATCGGTTGTGGAAGTCAGCTTCTGCCCCTTTAAGTAGACTCGTTGTGGTTTAACGACAAGGTCGTTACTTGGGTCTCTCGATGGGTCATTACTTGACTTCCCCTAGGTCTTTGTACCATTAGAGATGGTGATCTTTCACGTTTACGTTTATTTTTATAGCAGTCTCGTGAGATGTGACCCGATTTGTCACATATCCATCATTTTATTTTGCCACCATTCGAAATTCTAGGGGCCGACTGCTCCATATTACTGCTGGTACTTATTTCTACCCGACATATCTTATTAATTCTTGGTCCAATGAGAGTTTGTGCCGTCTCATTCGTTAACGCACAAGCAATGGTTTCCGCGAAAGTAGCCTTTGGTGATAATATCACTGCTCTGCATGTATCTTGGTCTCGTATACATGTGTATTTGCATGTGCTAGATGTGCTAGCCTCTCGACCACCGATGCTAATTCTTGTAAAGTTTCTCCAACCTTCTGTGACCGTCCTTTCAACTCTATTCGATAAATTTCGATAATAGACCTCTCTAGAGTTAAGCCTAGAGAAATCGTCATATATTTGTAATTAGGCTATCGCACGCTAGGTGGTATCGTAACAATATTATTAAATTGAACTAACATTGCCATTACATATAAATGACAACATGTCAAACAGAATGATGACGTACACACAAACACAAGAAGTAAGAACTATTTTAAACAATCATGCTTTAGTGGAATCCATTATTATAAACCGTAACATTTGGAACATGCTCAATATAAATTTCTACTATTTTCAAACCATGATAAAAATGATTACCAATATGACTCCTTATTAGAGTGCGGAGTAAATTGCCTAGCCATCATCCACACCAGTACAACATGGCTGCAGTGACGCAGTAAACAAACGGATTGTTAAAGCAAACCTATATAGTTGTGGGTGCACGTTGGCTGGTGACGGCTCAAATGAAAGCATTTGCTCCAAAATAAGCTGCATGCGGAGATATACGCATAATGTAGTATTGAGATAAACATACTGCTTTAAGGTAGAAAAATATAATTTTATAATTTAAATATTTATTAAAAACAAAAATGTACAAATTAATTAAAATTTAATAAACTTATTTTAGCGACAGTTGCATACACGTTTCCCATCACACCAACCACCTTTGAATCCCAGATATAAGCAATGTAATGCACAAGCTGCATCATCAAATATGCCACCCAACACATCACAAGTAATTCGTTGCACTCGAATTTTGTCCTGTTCGTTTATTGGCTCGATTGCATGATTATCCAGCAACTCATGGTTTGGTAATTGAAAGTTCGCCTCTGACTCTTCAACGCTTGGATATGCGGTTGAAAATGCTACCAAAGCAGCAAAACATAAGATTAGCTTAATTCCGCACATTATTGGTTTATTTATGATTTGCTTCTAGTGTTTTATGAATTTACTGTATAACTTGTTGTTTCGCAGTGATATTTTAAATTCGAATTTGAACTGTATTTATATTAAAAAAGTTCTAAGATTGTAAAGTTCTTAGAATAAAAATTGTGTTCGAGTTTGGTTTAATTAGGTCAGATACAATTTTCGTGTAAAATTAGGTCAGATAAAACTTTCATTTGACCTGAAAACAACTTCTATTTGAAGCAAGTTTATCAACACCAGCACTTATTTAAAAATAAAAAATTGAGATCATAATCTGGGTTTATATGACAGCTTTCAATAATAATCAAACACTGATAGTAGTCTATTTTTATTTATTTTTCAAGTACTACTTGACGGATATCAATCATACGCGCTTTACAATCTAATATAAAGTATGCTATTTTGATCAAATTTGAGTGGTTTAATTATAACAATTTCCGGTTATTTCAATTCAATGTTATATATTCAAAAATTGGAAACCGAATGGAATACTATTTAACATGGAAGATCAAATCGAATGCGGCAAGGATCTTCTTAAGAAATTTTAGTATGATTGACTTTCAATTTAGTCTGGGGCTTTCAGTCATCGATAGCGACCACAATTTTTTAGTAGTGGAAAGCTTAGTTTCCTACTATATTTCTATTGCAGATAGAAATATAAGTCCTCTACCATTAATAAATAATACAATATTTCCAACATTACTGCAAAGACAACATATATTTTAAGGCGGCATTGAAATGATCTCACAACTAGTCTCGCTTGATCGGCAGAATAAAACACTAAAATGCCAGCAGTAAGAGAAATATTGCAACTAATATCAAGATACTATGATAATTTACAAAATATAATTGAAGCACTAAAGAGGCGAACGAGTTCTTCTATACATCTACTACAATTTAAAGTTGGAGTCTACAAACACTAAATAAACAATACTTTACAGATGAGGAGAAACTTGAAAAGGATTTCTCAAATAATAAGGCATAATAAAGAAAATAAAAAAGGAAACTCAATTTAAAGTCATTCCCAAAATCACAGCAGCAAAAATGCCGAACGAACCTCTACCACCACCAAACAATGTGAGCAAATATTATGGAGGTTTAAACATATTCAGAGCTCAAGTATTGACAGTGATAGATGAACCTGCTCAGTTTAAAGCAGCACCCTATATAATACGGAATATCCATATCTATCAGCTCAAAAGTGAAAGATGGTATATATAGAGTTGTTATAAGAGACTTACCATCATAAACCGAACGCGAAGGAATCAAAACAGTGACCGAGGAGTACGGTCAGTAACCAACATTATAAACGTATACAAAAAGTCAACAATTTATTATGAAAAAAATATTAAACATTTCTTGTTCTCTTACGTAGACCTACTTCAGTGAGAAAACTCAAAGATATCAATGAGGTTAAGAGTTTGCTATATTTCAAGATGTCTATTGAACCACCTAATAAAGTAACAGGTATACCACAGAGCTCAAACAGTTAGGTCACACGAAAACTTTTGCAATAGGTAAGCTAAATGTTTTAAATGTGCAGAGGACCATAAAAAAAACAATGAAATAAACCAAAAATTAATATGCTTACTTGTGTACTTTGCGGATGAAAAAGACCATTCGGCTAGTTATAAAGGATGCCAGATATAAATCAACCTATCGGATTACTGACATTAACAAAGTTCCTGTTTTATGTAGTTCAATAAATCAGGAACTGTATCGACCGATTTTAACGTTTTCTATTATTCAATGGAATAAATAAACATTAGAATCGCGCTCCAATCGTGTTGTTTGCCATCTGGTGTAGAATAGTCACGATTTATAAGCTGTGTATATGCATATTAAGATGCACACCATCTCTATTACATGTTGCAGAATACGTTACGCACTTCTGTGGTTTTAAACACGATCGGTATTGGGGAATGAATCGTAGGTGAGAAGTGTTGGACTTCTGCTAGTGGTCTCAAAAGATATACGCAAGTATATTATTTACCTTGTTGTTAAAGAGTTGGAGGTTATACGAACCCTTAACTGATATATAAAGTTGAGATTAAATAGAATAATAGACACAACCCTAAACATATCTAAAGCTATGATTCGAAATAGAACTGAAGAGGTATATCCTCGCAAATGTTGCTAAATTCTAAGACCGTTAGTTATCCGCAAGGAATCACTAACTTGTTTGCAGCATTTGTTTGAAGATACGTATGTACTTTCTTCGAGAGATTTCAAAAAAAATTCTATGAAACCTTTAACTTGCCGTCTTTTTGGTTTTTTTGGGTGTAGCTAGTTTCGTTATTGGTGCTAACTAATGACAGAAATTGTTGTTAATAACGTGTTTTTTGAAATATTATTTCTGTCTCTTTAACTTTGCTTCATCAGTTGTTAAGACTTGACCTTATGCTTATAAGATTGCCTGCTGCCTTCCTTACAGCTTTAGGATGTCTCTATTTAGTTCGACTTTTCCCTGCCATCTTCTTTACTTGATTTATTTGTGGTTTTATTTCCCTGTATGTAACGCGAACGTATAATATGTGACTGCTATATCTTCTTTTTCTGACGTATCGCAAAACTCATGTATAACTTGACCTCTTGTATTAATATCAGTTTGTAGAATTCTAGGAATTTTAAGTTTTTCTATAAATCCTTTTTGTTAGGTCTCCTTTTTTTCTGTTAACTAACTGCTATGTCCCAATTTAGTCAAAATTTCCACAATTCTAGTATTTACATTTTCCAATTCAAGACAGTCGGTTATGAATTGACTCTTAAAACAACTGGCACACTTTATACTAGGTGTCATTTTGTGTCCGTGCGAAGGCTAACATATTTGCTTTTCCCCCTATTTTTAGACCAGGTGTTCTATTATGAAATTTTTAACGATTTCATAAAATACGAAATCATAAAATACGATCCGTGGCGGATTTCTCTTTTAAGAAACATTGTTTTTGATCGTAAATTTTAAGACAATGAAGTTTGTCATTTTGTATTACTTTTTGAGGAAATAGACGCTCGTATTAAACTTCATTTCTTTAGTTTTGTGTTTTTGTCAAAGTGAAAACAAGCGTCATTTTAGAATTGATTCCCCAATCTGTTTAATTGTGTGTATATTAATTTTTTTATAAATACAAATTAATTATTCAGTTGGGTTCTTTATTCACTCAAGCGATAATGATATAACTTACATTTCAAAAAGTAAATAAATACAAGCCTTAATCGTAAAGATTTAACTTGTTGCACTTTCAAATCTTTTCGTAAATATGATATCCGTCACCAAGCATCCGTGTCCAATATGGCAGTCGGATTTTTTATTATTTTTTTTTTTTTTTGGAAAATACGATTACGTTTTTTTTTTTTGTAACAGTGCGAATTTTACGATTTTCGGATTTTACTAGAGAAAAAAAAAATCATAATAGGAATATCTGCGGAGGATCGTATTTTGCGAAATCGTAATTTCATAATAGACCCCCAGCACTTAAAGAAACGACAACCAAAAATACGGCACTGTTACAATTATACAAATTTTACGAGAATTTATATGAAACAAACTGGTAGATAATTTCTGCATAAGTTACTAACTAAAGTCAATATTTTTATTAATTGGCCAATAAAATGATAATTGACACTTTCGTCATACAATTTTTTTTTGCCATCTTTAATAATTAATTTATAATTTTATTAACCCATTTCTAATTTAGCAATACCTTTTGGTTTAATAAAAATATATACTTTAGACTTAAGTATTGTTCGTCCTCTGGATGAAACAGTAGTATCTACACGATATTGGCCGGTCGGTAATTCACTTGGAAAGTGAGCCGTATTAAAATTCAAGTCCTTAACTCGTATGTTACCCTTTACCACATAAAAAAACAAATTTTATTATTAAGTATTAATCAATTGATTATCAATTATTATTAGATAAATACATTACCTGAAGTGGACATGATCGAACATTCGAGGCATTAAAAATTTGTGGTAAAAGTATTAAAGCAAAATTCGATTTTTTTTTGTTAATAAAATAATCGCAAATATTTTCTTCCAATTCGATTAAAAATTTACGATATTCAACAAATTTATAATAAACCGTAACATGAACGTTAACTTCATCAAGCGATTCGTTAATATAGCAGCCAACATCAAGATAAGTTAAATTACGATGAATTGGTCGTCTTTTACAGTAGGTGCCTTTACATAAATCATTTTTAGAAATGAGGCAGACAATTCGATTAAAAACGATATCATGATCCGTCTAAATTAAATTAAATTAAATTATATATATATATATATATATATATATATATATATATATATATATATATATATTATATATATATATATATATTATATATATATATATATATATATATATATATATATATTTAACTATATATATATATATATTATATATATATATATATATATATATATATATATATATATATATATATATATATATATATATATATTTAACTATATATATATATATATATATATATATATATATATATATATATATATATATATATATATATATATTTATACATATATACTCTATATACATACCAATAATCCGTATTCGAAGGAGCAAAATAAAATTATTAATATTTTTACTATTCCTTGAACCATGGTGCTGTACTATTCAAAATGAACTGGCCACGATTTTGCTTCGTTTGTACATAAAGTAATAACATAACATAATTTGCAATTATAATTATCTGATGTAGTTTAAAAATCAGCAAAATTAAGTCATCAGCACGCACAATTTTAATTAAATATACGAACTAGTAGTGCGTATATCGTTTTTGTAAACCATTTCTATGTAACGCAGGTTTTATGTTACCTAAGGAATAGAGATATATCTATATTTATTTATATATATATATATATATATATATATATATATATATATATATATATATATATATATATATATATATAAGAAGCCTGCCCAATAGACACTAATTTACAAAGCACACCGTCTCTAAAATAAAATGTATTTTTTGCATTGTGGGTAGAGAATACCGCGAATCTTTCCATCCATGAGGCTTAACTTTGTTGCGCCATACTTTTTTTTAATTTATTTTATTGTAATTGAATTATAATTTTATATTATGATATTTATTTTACAAATATTCGGGGCTTCAAGCCTAATTTAAATACTATTATTTAGAAAAAGTTAAAGTTTCTTATACTTAGACGTCTTAAATTATTATGCAATGTTCGGGTTATCCGTTAACACAATATTTGGTTCCACAACGAGGGGTATAGTTCTATTATTCTATTATTCTATATGTAAGGAGTGGTTTTTTAAATATATACCCAAATTTATTCTACCAAATTAAATTCCAATCTCACTGTGTTTTTATTTCTTCTTTTTACTGTAGTCCTAATCTACCACATGCAGACACCTGTCACGAATTTCATATCATTTAAAGTTCTATTGATTTACAGATATATTAGATCTCCTCAATATCTGAATGGTTGTCTTGGAAAATTTTAATATTCACAATGACCTATGGTTAGGGGTTTCACAACCATTAGAACAAACAGAAGAATCTGTTTAATTGTTTGTGGAAATTAACCTTCTTATAGTGGAATGTTCCACTATAGATATTTCTAATCATGCTTTGCTCCCAGAAAAGTTTCCGATTACGCCACCTACTTAAGAGCTTATTGCACCTAGAATAATCTATGGCATTAGCGGGATGTAGATTGGTAGAGTCTGAATCGTTTTTACTCTTCTTTTGATTGGGCAGCGTGTTTTATTATAGTAATAATTATGATAAAGCATCCAGACCGAAGATCAAGACATATCACTTCGGTGGTTTGATAAAAATGATTGATTTATATATCGACTTCGTAGAGCACAGTTGCAAAAGTGTTTTATCGTAGCTGCTTTATTGCTATTTTATAAATATCAATATGGTCACTGTTCTCCCGAAATTAAATCTCTATTACCAATGGCATTTGACAGTAAAGTTGCCACTCATTTTAGTTCGAAGCAACATAGGTACACTTTAGACAAACCCAGATGTAGAACAAACTATTTTGATTGGTCCTTTTCACAAGAGCTACCTCTCTGTAAAAGCAAATTGCTTCATAGGTATTTCCCACAATATTTATTTACAGGCGTTCAAGAAGAACCTAGACGCCTTCATGAAAAAACTAACAACCCTAGAAGATTAAATATTGTTGTTTTATTTAGTTGTAATATTTTATTGGTCAGGGTTTTATGTATTTTTCGTTGACCTTATATCTCAAAATCAATCAATTACAGAATTCTGAATAAATAAAATTAATCTTTAAGGTGAATTAAGTTTAGCGCCTACCCTCTAATGGTTATTCTTACACAATTCAAGTAAACTGTCATCGAAACACACATGGCTAGTACATTTCTTTGATTTACTTAAAGTTTAACATGTGCGTTACATAGTGCAAACGCAATAGATGACAATTGTTGAATATCTATACTGTAGAAATGTGCATAGAAAAGATTTACGAGAAAGGCACCATGACCTTGCAAAATCAAAAGGTTCTTCTAATGTTTATTGCACTTATTCAGACATTTGATTTTTTTGGATAACTATGACAAAGGGCAGTTTACAGCATAATAGTTTTTACAAAATACCAAAACAACCAAAAATACACTTGCAAAATCTCATCTTTATACAGTTAATGAAATACGCAATAAGAACTTACTGCACTATTGGTTTAAGATCGGCTTGCAGAACAGGATTGAGCCGACATACTCGCTTTCCGTTTATTTTATGAATGACATTAAGAATTTTAACCAAATCCCTGTTGAGAACAGGAAGCTGAGCGAAACCTGAGAATCTTACAATTGGATCGAAAAGGTCTTTTACACCAGTTTCATTTCGTCCAATCATACTGATGTCATCTGTGTAAGCCATGATCTGGTTGGCTGATGGTTTGAAATGTTGGGCAGAAGTGATTCGCTTTTGCGAACAATAAATTCTAACATGAGACTAAAGAGTATCGAGTACAACGCATCTGCTCACCAGAGCTGATTGCTACTTGTTTATATAGCTTGTTTCTATTTTTGACACAACGTACACTTTTCAATTTCAAGTATTCTCAAACATCTCAGAGCTAATTATTAACTTTCCAGATAAGTTGAGCCATTTTTTTCTTCCTCTTTCCTTTCTACCTTTTTCTTCTTTTTTTTTTTATTTACTTCCTTTTTTTATAATTAAATTACAATTTACAAGTTAATTCTAGTTAAAATTTTACAATATGAGGTAATGTAATTTAATTTTTCTATAATAAATACAAAATTCTTACAAATATCAATAGACTTTTGTTGCATAATAATTACAATTTTATAATTTTCAGATTAAACTTCAATCAAACAAAAATCTTAACCACAATTCAAAATCTTAACCACAACCATAAAAAATATAAAAACTAAGTACTTACTAAAGTGCCAAACAATATTCAGACTATTTTAATTTTAAATTTAGATTTCTTGCGTATTCGAAAAAATATTTTATAGCTAGTGTTATTTATAATTGTGTTCAGATGTCTAGATCACTATTGAAAATTTGACCATTTATTAAACAGATATTCTTTGAGTTCAAACTTAAATTTCCTTATGTTAATCTGAGTCTTGATTTTTTCAGGCAGATGATTGAATAAGTTGAGACCTTTATAAAAAAGGTTATTGAAATATTTGTTTCAAAATGTTGCCGTGTGTTATAAGAATGTACGTCTTTGATTGTGATAAATAAGCTAGTACACTTGGTTAAACTTAGCTGACTTTTCCGTATGATCACTAGAAGGTCATAATTTCCAAGTATATCAATAGGCAAAATATGCGAAGAGTATATTGTCCGAGTTGGTTGCAAGGCCGGTAGGTATTTTATTGTTTTCATAACTTTCTTTTGTAATACACGTAATTCTTTAAAAGTATATGAAGGTTCACTGGTCCATATTGCGCTCATATGTGACAGCCGCGAGTTAACGTATGCCTGATATATCATCCAGGCGGTATGGCTATTAAGATGTTTCCTATTCTTTCTTAATGTCAGTTTAAATGCTCGTCAATTACTAAGCCTAGGTAAGTGGTGGACTGTACTTGATGATCAGTACCAATATCAAATTTGCCTGCAATGGAAATTTAAGACCACCTAATGTAAATCAAGAAATGTTTCGTTATATTTCTAATATCTTCCTAATGATTTTGATTGATGTGAAATTGCGAGTTGAGCCTCAGCTGCACATTTGTTAAAATTAAAGAAATAAATCAAAAATTCCCGTAAATGGCGCTTATATTCGACTCAAAACTCTTCATTTTAACAAAAACAAATTTTTTGTTGCTGATACAAAATCGTTAATGTTTTAACGTTTTGTTGTTGGCAGAAGCCCAACATTAAGATATAATATTTTACATCAGGCAATTTAAACCATAACTTACTATTTGCACTAGCATTTTTGTCGAATGGCGGAGTATTTGTATTCGGAGTATTTGTGGTTCTCTCCAATAGTATGTAAGGCAGAGTATAGTTTATATACAATAGAGACGGTGCAAACGAGAGCTCTACCGTGAAATCGAATTTCTTGTAGTTGAAAGTGTTGAACATTGAGTAAATCAGAAAAATGCTCTTTTCAAGTGTCGGGTACCGGATCGATGATAACATGAATATTTTTATCCTGATTCAGAATGGCCACTGACCTCGCTCTGCAGGTATGGTTCAGTCCGGTAACTTTTTTTAGGATGTTACGTTAACTGCACTCATCGCTGGATGCTTGTCCTCTTAATACTTCAGCCTTCTACCATTCGAACTTTTTTACTGTATAGAAAATAATTTAGCTTCTCTTTCGCTAGGCTTTATTCTATTGCTTAACAGACTAACACATATAATCAGTTTGACTTCGCGACGTCTTATGCGGATTTGTCCATGTTTTCAATAGAATATTTTTATAAGACATGAGATAGATAACATCAAATCGTGGACGATTGCAAATTATATCATTATTTCCTCAATATCGGTCGCTAGTTAATTTGGAAGTCTGATTTTGTAAGCTTTATACCGTTAAAGTCACAAATCACTATTCTGACGTCTTGTCTTAGTATGAATTATTTCAGATTATCCAAATTGTTGCAAAATAAGTACTTATCTTTGGGCGAGCTTTTATACAAACGATTGACAAGTTGGGTAGTCGTATTCGTAAACGTATCTTGGACACATGATTATCGACTGTTTTGAGAACAAAAGCAACTAATTTCACACCGAGCAATTGGCGCAGTGGTTAAAGCTGCAGTGTTTGGGACGGGAGGTAGCGGGTTCGAATCCCAACGAGGGAGGGTTGCAAAAGGGATTTTTCATCATCTGATTACTATCAATGATGACGATGAACACAACTATGACCATCTGTTGGAGTGCAGAGTCTATGGGCCGAACCATCGTCCATGTCAGTACAGGCAGGGGCGGTTCTGCCATAGGTGCAAATGGTGCACTGCAACCGGGCGCAAAATAAACTATAATATAAGGGGCGCTCAATTGAAACAAAATTATTGTATTAAATTATATTCAAAACTTATCATATTATCAAAATATCATATAAATTTTTGGATTTATTTAGTTCAACTGTAATAAATAAAATAGTTCAAAAAACAAAGTTAATCTAAATATAGATTATATGAAATTACTGTTTAAACCCTTAATAATATGAAAAAACAAATTAAAAATATTCATTCCATGAAGTAAATTCTAAAAAAATCCAATTGGTTTTTTCATATGAACACATACGTCACTCATTTGGTTTCAAAAAAATTTTTGAACTAAAATATTTTACTACATTCATATAAACGAATAAAAGATATTAAATGTTGTATAACATTAATTGTATTGTTTCTATGTATGAGTGGAATTTGGTTCACAATATTTTTATGAACCATATCAAAACCAACACAAATGTATATACAAGCCATGAAGTTGCGATACTCATGCCAAAAAGTGACTACTATACCTAAGTATTAGTGTTGTGACGTAGTATAATTGGTATATACTTTTATTATATGCTTTGATGTAAACATAAAATGAATACGAATGATGGAACAACAGTATGTTGCGCTCTTTAAGACAAAGCAAAAAACAAATTTATTATTTAACGAGAGAGAGAAGTATTGTTATTATTATTTACTTCATTATATACTATACTATATACTAATAATTTAGAGCAGTGTGGACAGTCGCAAAATATAATTTTTGTTTCGTTTTTTTTGTAGAAATGTTATGTACTTTGAATTTAGAGGAGTATGGACAGTGCGAAATATAATTTTTTGTTTCGATTTTTACTGTAGTCAAATTCACTAACACATACACCAAATAGTAGTCATAATATGTTTTACTTAGCCAAGCTTCATGGCTTGTATAATATACAATAGTGTTGGTTTTGACCATATGCAAAACCCTCTTTACTACAAGCAAAACCAACACTATTGTATATTATACATTTGTATATACATTTGTGTTGGTTTTGGTATCACCTTTAATAGAAATGTTCTTATTCTAATTTAACTTCTTTTCGTTCGAATCTTTTTGAAATTTGCGTATAATACGTATATAACGTATATAATATTACGTATTATTTTTTATTTTTAACTATGTAATATGTATATTTTTTTAATAGGCATTTATTACGATTTGTTAGAGTTAATAAGTTTTTTAGTTGAATTATTTTACTTTTTGGATTGTTTATGAGGTTTATGATTTATGACTCAGTGGGAAACCTTAATAAAATAAAAGCATTCCAAATTCTACCTATTTTTGATTCTGCCGATTTTGTTTGGGGCGCCACTTTCTTAAATTGCACCAGGTGAAAATTAGTCTAGAGCCGGCCCTGAGTACAGGCTGGCATGGAGCAATGCGTTGCGCAGATTGATATTCAAAAATCGCGAACCTGTATTCGTGCGTCCTCGATGTGGCCCTCTATGGTGTAAAGTAAGAACGGTAAAATAACCGCGAAAGAGTTGGGTGAGCTTCGGCTCCAGAAAAAGATTGTAGGGTTTAAAACATAAAAAAAACTAATTTCACCTGGGGTTCAAGAAGTAATTTAACATTCTAGACTTTCGAGTAATCTCCACTCTTAGGCAAAGTATAGTCTCGGATTCAAGGTATTTAACTTTTGTCTATCGAGATTCAAGGGGAGCAATGAGTTCCAAACTATACATACTTTTATGGCTTATATAGAACCTGGACTATGATGTTGATTGATGCCATCTTTACAAAAAGCTACGTATGGTTGCACATTATAGTTTTCTTAATGCCTATGTATACATTACATTTACCAATCAAAATGTCATTATAAAATTTCGTTGTTCCCAAAACAATCGTCATTGTTATTCATAACCTCGAATAACACTGTTAAAAATCATCGGGCGTAATGGATGAGTATCCTCATTTTGCAGCGATAATTACATCAGATAAATTTAATTATAACATTTAATTTTATCGTAGCATATACGCTCAATTTAAAAATATGCTTCATTCATTTTCAAAAATGATGTACCCACGACTGTTTGTCTTTTTAAGTTGTACGGTTGAATATGTTTTTTCGGTAAGTAGCTATTCCTGTATAATGCGTTTCACATTAATTTCTAAAACTTATCTTTAATTAATTTAGGCAAATTATAACTTGATCGCGAATCGAGTTGAATGCAACCTGTCCGCGACGGATTTATGTCAGAACTCCTATTGTACGACAAAGCCGATTAAACGAGATTTAACTTATATCAATACAGAGTGCTTTCTACCAGTAGCAATCGATAATATTATGGCCCGAGTCACGTTTTATTACAAATTAATGACGTACCGTAAATTTTTGATCGACATAGAAGAAAATGTATGTGACTATTTAAATAATAAAAAACCAATGCACTTGCTTAATATTATACTTCCGACACTTCTTAAAGCTTCAAATTTTAACGAATGTCCTTTTCAGGTGAGTATTTAAATCATAGAGCGTGAATTATAATTCTACAGAAAATATATATTTGTAGGGTAAATTACAAATAAAGGACCTGGACATTAATAGTGACCTTAATCCTTTTGGACTTCCGGCTGGTCAATATCGAGTTGATGTTACTATTACATCAAAGGGACGACGAGTAATTATGGGGAGTTTGTTTCTAACTGCGAAACCCAAAGGTGCAGATAAACATGAAATGGGGTAGCTCTAAAATTTTTTTTTGTTTTTTTTTTTAATTTAAAAATTAAGCACAATTTTTCTGTTCGATAAAAAAGTAAAAGTTCAAATTTGTATTAAGATTTTTATTGATAGTTTTTGTGTGAAAGCATTGAAAGTGGATACCAAAAGGAAACAGATGAATTTTGCCATCCGCGAATCTAAATTTGAATTCTAAAATATACGGTCGTGTCATCAGGCGATCAAGCTACAAAAACTTCTTAGTCCAAACTAAGTATTACACTTCGTATGTGGGACACATTGTTTTAGTAAATTATAAAAGATAACCAGGTCAATTTCTAGTTTCTTGCATCGATGCATTTTTATTCAAATTTGTTTTGCTATCCATCTAGAATATAGAGCCATAATTGTTTAAAAAAAATGTATTTTGCCATATAGTTTCAAGGTAGTTTGGTTATGACCTAATTAAAAAAAAATTAACTTATTTCGTCCATTTAAAGACAGCTTTACATGTTGCACTTCTTGTTAGATCAAAACTATAAAGGCTCTGATTGCCTTTTAACAACTTCGTGTAAAGGCTCTAAATGCTGAAACTTGGTCGATTGGTGTTAGTATTAAACCATTTCAAAACCGAGACTTTCATCCAGTGACCTCAAATGTAAAACTTCGAATACCGGCTGTGATATTGAACTTATCAAAAATTTAAATTTATCGGGTTCTTACAAAGCTGGAAAAGTCCTACCTAAAAGTTCCGTATTAAATGCTGTCACTTCCATTTACAACCACAATGCCTCCAGTATTCGTGATAAAGTTATATTATTTTTACTTGGTGTTCTGGACAATGATTGTGATGTGATTATTATCTGAGAGATAAGGCTTACCAACAATTTAAACTCTTTTTTTTTAATTTTTTTATTGAAACTAGTCTTTTCAGACTAACCGCATCAATTTACATCTGAATTCCTAAAAACTAAACTATAATGAGGTCACTGTTGATCCAGCGATGCTCCAATGCCTGTTCGTTAATAGGTAGCTGCTCACATACTGACGAGCTCAAAGGGTTTGATTCTCTTTAGTCTTCTAACCAAGTGTTCATTATCCAGTAGCCGAGAGGCTTTCGCATTAACATGTTGCAATAGCCTCAATTTATGCTTCGTTGCAAATCTTTTTGTTTCGTGGTTTACATTCGGTATCCCCAAATCTCGATGCAAATCCTTGCTTCTGAAGTACCTTATTCTGGAAGTTTTGTATAGATTTGATGTTAGCATTTTTAGTACAGCCCTAAAGCTGAATACCATATAGTCAGACCGGTTTTAGGATTTGATTGTTAATCGAAATTTTGTTGTCTGTGCCTAATTTTGACCTTCGTCCAATTAACCAGTACAATTATCGATATTTAAGATCAAGCTCCTTTCTTTTCTTCTTCACATGCTCTTTCCATTTGAGCTTAACGTCCAGTGTCATACCCAAGTATTTAGCGGAGTTCTCGTATGGCACCATGACATCGTTTATACTGATTGGCGGCGCATTAACCCGGAAGCATAACCTTTAGCTTATGTATTAATTCCTCAAGCCATACCTTATCGAAAGCTGCTGCCACATCCAGAAATAAGGTAGAACAAATTTGTTTATCTTCTAACGCCTTTTCTACAATGTCTGTAATTCTGTGAACCTGCGGTCAGTTGTTGAATGTTTACATCTGAATCCAATTTGGTGATCCGGTATGAGGTTTCTACTTTCTATTATTGGTGTCATTCTTCTCAGAAGAAGTCTCTCCATTAGCTTTGAGATGATAGGAAGCTGGGATATCGGACGATATGATTGAGTTTCATTTGGCGGTTTACCTGGTTTCGGTAGCATAATAGCTTCTGCAACTTTCCAGGTAGAAGGAACATGCCATAATCTAATAACAGCATTAAAGAAATGGGTTAGTTCTGGTTCTAGTTGCTTTAGAATTTTTCCAGTTAAAAGATCATATCCAGGGGCCTTTCCGTTCTTCAGATTATTAACTTCTTTCTAGGTTATTAGAGGGATTCTGCCCCCATAGTCGCTTCCATTTTCTATTATAATATCCGATCCGGTCCATTCGGTTGGAAAATACCAGCCAGGTGATCAGCAAACACTCCAGCTTTTGATTTGTTATCCCTGGCCCACGAGCCATCACTTCGCTTAATAGGAGGGATCTGAATGATTGGGGTTTTCATTCTTTTGGTTGCCTTCCATAATGAGTAGTCTGTATTTTCATCAGCTGTCAACTTTCCAAGAAACGAAGAAAACTATTTTTCATTTAGCTTCTGAATTTCTCGCTTAAGCTGCTGTGATTGGTTATTTAGGATCGTCTTATCAGATGGACTCCTCGTTTGTTGCCATTTTTTCCAAGCTTTGCTTTTTTCTAAGACCAGGTTCCTAATTTCTCTTGGGTAGCTTTTACCAGTAGTTTTGGATGCTGTTTCTTTAGTGTTATTCCACACGGCTAATTGAATGATATTTGTGAAGTTTTCAACCTCTTCTTCTAGCTGCGTTACCGTATTTTAATCGTGTTTGTAGGTTAATAATGCTTTCTAATTCAGATCTGAAGATCTAACCCAGTCAGTTGTTTTATTGACAAGAGTTGGTCTTGGTTCCTTCCTAAGTATCTTGTCGCTTATGGTAAGTATCACTGCAGAATTATCAGAGACCATATCTGAATTATCATATACTTTAATAAAATTTGATGAAACTTGTTTTGATATAAAGAAATCCAGTAGATCAGAAGTTTTAACTGCGTCCGTAGGCCAATATGTCGGCTTGCCAGTGGAATGTATGACACATCCCATTTCATTTATTGCATTTTTTATTTCGTTACCTTTAGTTGTTGTAAGCCTAGATTCAAAGGCAACATGTCTTGCATTAAAATCACATTGTAATATAAATCTACCATTGAAATGTTGTAGGATATGATTAAAACTCTGAAGTATTTTTTCCGTTCGACTATGTGGTCCATAGTAAAGATCGACATGGTTTTGAAAATAGCTTTAAGAGAGGAGGTGTGTTGATTGCTTTTAAGAACTTGATGCAAAATGAAATCATTACTGAAATCATAATTTTTATGCAAAATGCTTTACCCAATTCGAGTTTCGCGGGTGGATTATTTCCTTCAATATAGAAACGCAGTTCAGCAAGCCAGATTGGATGTCAAAAATTACGTATTTTTCAGATTCAATCATTCGATAAAATTGAATATTAGTTACTTGTAAAGAAACTAGAACCACTCGACGTCTCACAAGGTAGCCATATTGGAGCACATAATAATTTTTCATATAGCCTTATATAGATGGTAATATATTCATTGTATATTGTTTGTCATTGAATATTGAACCATTATCTATCTATAGAAAAGTTTTTGCACAGTTTTCATCCGAGAAAATATCAGGGGAACAATTAATTGTTCACAGTTGTTGTCTGTGATTGCTAGGGAGTACGAATTTGTATTTAATTAGCGATCACTAATATACCGAGGCTTTGTAACAAAATATGGTGTGCAGAGAGAGAGAGAGGTGCGCATTATATATTCACAACAGCACGAAACAATAAAGCAGTCCTTGCTCAGAGAAAGTCAAGTCCTATAAGTGTAAAACAACAAAGCAATGAGAGGAAACGCGTTCTTGTCTTTAAATGAGTCGCCGAATAGCATCATAACCGGTTTAAATCAAGTAAAACAAGGAAACCTCTTGTAAGCCTCACTATAATATTCTCTTTGTTCTTTCTATATCAGCGGACACACTTATTACACATTTTACTCCTTCGCGGTCTCCTTCCTTTTTCGTTCCTTTCACAACTATGCCACTGCTAGTAAGTGAGGTTCGTGTTGCCGCCTTTCTGAAATAAATATATGTATGTAACTCTGTTTCCACTTCATGCGAAAATATTCTCATAATGAAAATATTCTCATAATATTCTACTAGTTTATTTCTCAGTGTTCAAAACGCTCCTTTGTCTTCCTTTTTCCCATACAATGTATGAATGTATATATGATCCTATCCATGTATCTTATAAATGCCGTCGGTGCATTAGCAAACCCAAAAGGTAGCTTGTTATACTCGAAATGTCCTTGTGGCGTTTATTAAAGCCGTATAGTTCATCGAGGTCTGTTCTAAATCTACATGATAAAACTGCAACTTCTGAAAAATGTCTTCTATTATACTAGCACTGTTTAGTATTTTTTTGACTGCCTCGTTTAACCTTCGATAATCAATGCACATCCTTAGTCGTTCGCAATCTTTTTCACTCCCTTAATAATTTCTTCACATTTTCCTTAATCGTTTCTTGTTTTATCATGCTCATTTGTCTAAATTTTCAATACACAACCTTATTCTCCTTTAATGTAATTCTCCCTTTGTACCTTGAAGACACTCCTACCTTACTATTTCCCTTTGTGTAATTCCTCACAAAAATCTTCTTTACATTCTTCTTCTTCATGCGAGTTGCTCTATCATTTCCTAATTCTAAATACCACTCATCACCTTCCTCAGTAGAAAGTGTGATATGGTGCCGTTTCAATATATGCAGAAATTTTATTGATTTAGTAATCGACAGTAAATTTTAGAAGTTTTGGCTTTTCACTGACAGTTCAAAACTTTTCTTTTTTAATTTTCATACATTTTCAGTCATGGTCAAGCAGGACGAAAGTTTTGGCATTTCATTGTCTATTAAAACTGTCATTTTAGAAGATGACAAACTTTAAATATTGGTCATGCTATATACAGTTGGTTTCAGTCAGCAATACTTAGTTGGTCATTACAGCATTTGCAACACCCTATACAATTTCGTTTATTGTTTGTTTTGGTTGGGGTGGTTGTTAGAAAACGATTTGGGTGACACGGATTTAATATTGCAGCAATATAATTCAAGTAAATGTATAATATATTGTGCTTATTTTCAGAAGATTTAACTTTGGAATTTTTTTTCTAAATAAACAAATCTTGAAAGCGCATAATCCTATTTCTGCGCTTTGTGTTCAAACACGCGTTACGTAAAAGTTTGCCAATAATGCCACTCATAAATATCAGAACATGACAAAATCCATAAATATCAGAAATTATGTGATCTTAAATAGTTATATGTGATGCCAATCATTAATATTTCTAATAGTTAGCTATAATTTGTTTGCAGCTCTATGCAATATTGTTGTTGCTAACGACCAATGATTTCCTCACAAGAAAATAAAGAATGAATGCGGCCATATTTAAACGATATTTAAATAGATAGATTTTGCAATTTATACACATTTTACTGCGATAATTTAATCAGATAAATCTAATAGTACCCCATTTAATTTTAAAATTGTATATGTACAATTAATAAATAGTTATACTGATTTATTTTCCAAAGTAATGTCCCATGGTTCAGGTAAATTCAACATTTAAAATTTCAACAGGCAAAATTTAATTTGAGGCGGTCGACAATATAATGGTAAGAGCCACGTTTTATTATAAACTTATCGAATACTGAAAATTTTTGAAAAATCAATGCTCTTTTTAAATATTATGTTTCCGTGAACTCTTAAAGTTACATATTAAAATACATGTCCTTTTAAGGTATTAATAAGTTACTCGTAGTGCGTGAATTGAAAATATAAAAATAAATTTATGGTGAAGTAAATGTTACGGGACTGGATATTAACAGTCGTTTAAATTCATTTGACCTACTGGCTGGACAGTATTGAATGGATATTACACTTTCATCGAATCAGCGACGAGTCCTTGCGGGAAGTAAATTTCTAACTGCGAAACCAAAAGGTGTAGCTAAGCATGAAATGGGATAAAACTATTATATATTTTTTTGAAATTGTGAGACTGAAGTTAGGTTTTGCTACTTCATGCCGTTCTTGTTATTTGGTTCTCAGTAAATTTTTAAATTTCCCCAATTTGCATATTTAGGGTGAATTAAATCACTCCATATGTCCAATCGCTTACCTTTTCTTTCTTTATATAATTAATTAAATAAATTAATTAATTATAAAATTGATTGATTAATTAATTAAATTAATTAATTAAGTGCCTATATAATTTTTAAAACCGACCAACACCATGACAGCAATTTAAACAAAACATATGATCGTCTAATATGACCTTCTGATGTCATACTTTCTCCTATTAAAAATGGAAATAAGAGCATAAGTACATCATTAAAATATTTGGGCATTAGAAGCAAAAGCCCATTATATCGTAATTGGTTTTATATGAGTTTTAAACTTTAAAAGTTCCGAATTTTTATTTTTTTTTTACCGGGACGTTTATCTTAAGCTTCAAGAATAAAAATGAATTCTGTATATATTATATTACCATTAAACAATTCAGAGATGGAAATTGCTCTGAAATGTGTTAAAAGAGAAAATTTAAAAAGACCACACATATTATGCATATTCCAACTGTGATCGGACCATACATTTATATAAGGTGACAAATGCTGTTAGATTGTAAAAAATCTTTAAATGTATGATTGAAACACCTAGACGTAGTGTTACTTCTTTAAAAGTGCTGAAGTCAATATGTCACTCCAAGCACACCTGAATGCGCCTGGATTGAAAATTAGTGCGCCTTAAGATAAGAATTAAGCCAATTATTGAATACTGTTATGTCAAATGAAAATGTTTTAAGCTTCTCCACAACGAAGCTCTGTGATTAGTTGAGTTAATCGCTTTTCTAAAGTCAGTATAAATGATATCCAGTTGAGCATTTGCCCTTTTCATGCGGTATGCGCCAAAGCTTCATCACGTTTGATATCATAGAGCCTCCTTTATAAAAACTGTTATGCTCATGTTGCATTATAAGTAATATTCTACAACCGTTTTAACATGCTATAACCCCTTTAATGGCTTTACATAAAAAAATAATCAAGATTCCTCTCTTTGCTCTATATTCTGTAGCAAGAATCACTTTTTCTCGTTTTTTCCATTCAAATCCATGGACAATGATCCTCGCAGTTCAATGTTTGCCATAGTGTTCAGTCAGGAGCACTTCATTATTCATCGAAGCCAATTATTTACGAACACCTGCAGTTAAATTACTATGTCTCGCACTTGCAATAAGTATAAAATGCCTTGTACATCGCGGTATCAATTTTATCAAAGGCTAGGAGAAGAAAATTTCGAAAATAAAAAATAAAATTGATGTGGATACAATTAAAGATCTGGTTCTGGTCGACGACGAACTTTTAGTTTCTTTTGATGTAACATCTTTGTTTCCGAGCATCCCTATAATATCAACAATAAAATATTTGGAGTAACACTTGGTAAAGAATCAAGTACTATTACCAAAAATTCAAGCTTACATTACAATTGCCTCCACGTGCATAAGCCTCAATTTTTCAGTTTAGAGAAAAATATTACCAACAAACATCGGACTTCTTTGATCTTTTACCGTTATGTATGATCTTTTACCGTTATGTGGACGATATAATCGCAGTTGTCAAATTTGATATTTTTAGAAAAGTATCCAGTACTAACAGATTCATTACAATAGATTCGTTTCATTATCACTCATAAATAAGCAACTTTCCATTCAATGGCTCACCGATAAAATTATCAATAAATATAGAGTCAAAAACAACAGATCTCTTTTGAACACATTGTCATCTTGAAAGGAGTCCGTTAAAGCCCATGTAAACTTACCATATTTTCCGGCAACCACTAACAAATTGCAAAGGGTCTTTCAGAATCATAATATTGAATTAGTCATCACTAGACTAATCAATACATTTCAAAAAGACCTAAACAACTATATTAGGAACCACACTTGCATCGTTAAAGAGCACAAAAATGCAGACCGAACCAAATCCAGCATCGCAGAACATAAGTTTGAAAATAGCCACACAATAGATGATAAATTCTAAAATTATAAAAACTATACACCAAAAATGTAAACTGGATGCGGATGAGTCATATTATATTATATAGCCAAGACCGAACCTCTGATGAACCTCTCTGAACCAGCCCCAAAAATAGTTACTAATCTTTGTTCCCTCAAAATTTTGCTTTCTACATCATAACGTAATCATAATTTAACCTAATTGGCCATCCTTTTCATAATTGCAATATTTAAAATTTCCCCTTTTTTTTGTGTTTTTGTTTTACATACCTGTTTTTTTTTTCTCTTTTTTGTGTTATATCCCTGTTTAATTTTTTAAATAGAAGGTGACACCGCTAACTTTGCAGCGACATATGAGCCAAGTGTTAATAAATTCTACTACGAAATAAATATATCTGTGTCTTTGCTAAATTATGTCCACGAATAATTCTTATTTTATGTAATTGGTACGTTTATATTTTCAATTTAAAAATGTATTTGTTGGAACGCATGTGTTTGTTAGATGAATGTGTTTGTAGGTAGTAAAATGTGTGAAGATTTAAAAAACAAAAATGAACAAACTCACAGCATCATTTTTTTTATTCTTTTCTTTTGATCAAAAAGTAAACATAATTTTAACTCGTAAGGAGAAAATAGAATTTTTTTGTATCAATTGATTTTATTTTTCAATGTTGAATCCCACTGTTAATTTAAATTAATCTAAGATACAAATGCATACAGCGCTATAACAACTACGTAGCGGCAGAATCGTTTGGTGTCATTTCTATTTATAGTTATTCAATGCTTTATGATAAATAGGGAATTTTGTAACTATTTATCTTTAATTGCAAATAAGCACCTGTCGATGATTTTTTTAAAATCGAAACTAGATGTGAAATTATTGATAAAATTCTTTTAGTTTTTGGAAAATATATTTTTTTTTTTACCTTTAACTTGCCGTCCCTTTAGTTTGTTGGGTGTTTATAGTTTCATTATTAGTGCTAACTGATGACAGAAATTTTTGTTGATATTGATAACGTGTTTTTTGAAATATTATTTCCATATCTTTAACTTTGCTTCATCAGTTGTTAAAACTTGACCAGTATAAGCATGCCTTATGCTCATAAGATCGCCTGCTTCCTCCTTAACAGCTTTAGAATGTCTCTATTTAGTTCGACTATTCCATGCCATCTGTGACTGCTATATATTATTTTTCTGACGTACCGCAAAAATCATGTATAACTCGATTTCTGTATTAATATCAGTTTGTAGAATTCTAGGAATTTTAAGATTTTCTATAAATCCTTTTTATTAGATCTCCTTTTTTTCTGTTAACTAGATGCTTCGTCCCAATTTAATCAAAATATCTACAATTTTTGTATTTATATTCTCCAATTCAAGACAGTCGGTTATGAAATGACTCTTAAAACAACTGGCACACTTTATACTAGAAGTGCCATTTTGTGTCCGTGCGAAGGCTAACATATTTGATCTTTCCCCCTTATTTAGATCAGCACTTAAAGAAACGGCAACCAAAAATACGGCACGAGAATTTACATGAAACAAACTGGTAGATAATTTCTGCATAAGTTACTAACTTAAGTCAATATTTTTATTAATTGGCCAATAAAATGAAAATTGACACTTTCGTCATACAATTTTTTTGCCATATTTAATTATTTATACTTATAATTTTTTTAACCCATTTCTAATTTAGCAATACCTTTTGGTTTAATAAAAATATATACTTTAGACTTAAGTACTGTTCGTCCTCTGGATGAAACTGTAGCATCTATACGATATTGTCCGGTCGGTAAATCACTTGGAAAGTTAGCCGTATTAAAATTCAAGTCCTTAACTAGTATGTCACCCTTTACCACATTAAAACACAAATTTTATTAATAAGTACTAATTAATTGATTATCGATTATTATTAGATAAATACATTACCTGAATTGGACATGATCGAATATTTGAGACATTAAGAATTTGTGGTAAAAGTATTAAAGCAAAATTCGATTTTTTTTTGTTAATAAAATAATCGCAAATATTTTCTTCCAATTCGATTAAAAATTTACGATATTCAATAAATTTGTAATAAACCGTAATATGAACTTTAACTTCATCAAGCGATTCGTTAACATAGCAGCCAACATCAAGATAAGTTAAATTACGATTAATTGGTCGTCTTTTACAGTAGGTTCTTTTACATAAATTATCTTCAGAAATGAGGCAGTCAATTCGATTAAAAAAGACATTATGATTTACCTAAATTAAATGTATATATATATATATATATATATATATATATATATATATATATATATATATATATACATATGTTAATATATATATATATATATATATATATATATATATATATATATATATATATATATATATATATATATATATATATATATATATATACATATATACCTAAACACATACCAATAATCCGAATTCGAAGGAGCAAAATAAAATTATTAAATTTTTTACTATTCCTCGAACCATTGCGCTGAACTATTAAAAATGAACTGGCCACGATTATTTTTTTTCGTTTGTACATAAAGTAATAAAATAACATAAAATTTGCAATTATAATTATCTGACGTAGTTTAAAAAATCAGCATAATAAAGTCATCAGCAAGCACAATTAGAATATACGAATTAGTAGTGCGTATATAGTTTTAACCATTTCCATGTAACGCAGGTTTTATGTTCCCTAAGAAATAGAAATCCGCATTTTTGAATATATATATATAATATATATATATATATATATATATATATATATATATATATATATATATATATATATATATATATATATATATATATATGTATATATATATATATATATATATATATATATATATATATATATATATATATATATATATATATATATAAGAAGCCTGCCCAATAGACACTAATTTACAAAGCACTTCGTCTCTAAAATAAAATGTATTTTTCGCATTGTGGGTAGAGAATACCGCGAATCTTTCCATCCATGAGGCTTAACTTTGTTGCGCCATACTTTTTTTTTATTTATTTTATTGTAATTGCATTATATTTTTATATTATGATATTTATTTTACAAATATTCGGGGCTTCAAACCTAATTTAAATACTATTGTTTAGAAGAAGTTAAAGTTTCTTATACTTAGACGTCTTAAATCATTATTCAATGTTCGGGTTATTCGTGAATACAATATTTGGTTCCACATCGAGGGGTATAGTTCTATTATTCTATTTGTAAGGGGTGGTTTTTTAAATATATACCCAAATTTATTCTACCAAATTAAATTCCAATCTCACTGTATTTTTATTTCTTCTTTTTACTGTAGTCCTAATCTACCACATGCAGATACCTGTCACGAATTTCAAATCATTTAAAGTTCTATTGATTTATAGATATATTAGATCTCCTCAATATCTGAATGGTTGGCTTGGAAAATTTTAATATTCACAATGACCCTTAGTTAGGGTTTTCACAACCAATAGAACAAACAGAAGAATCTGTTTAATTGTTTGTGGAAATTAACCTTCTTATAGTGGAATGTTCCACTATAGATATTTCTAACCATGCTTTGCTCCCAGACAAGTTTCCTATTACGCCACCTACTTCAGAGCTTATGGCACCCCTAGATTAATCTATGGTATTAGCGGTATGTAGACTGGTAGAGTCTGAATCGGTTTTTAGATTGGGCAGCGTGTTTTATTATAATAATAATTATGATAAAGCATCCAAATCGAAGATCAAGACATATCACTTCGGTGATTTGATAAAAACGATTTATCTATTGACTTCGTAGAGCACAGATGCAAAAGTGATTTATCGTATCTGCTTTATTGCTATTTTATAATAAATATCAATATGATCACTGTTCTCCCGAAATTAAATCTCTATTACCAATTGTATTTGACAGCAAAGTTTCCACTCGTTTTAGTTCGAAGCACCATAGGTTCACTTTAGACAAACCCAGATGTAGAACAAACTATTTTGATTGGTCCTTTTCACAAGAGCTACCTCTCTGTGAAATCAAATTGATTCATAGGTATTTCCCACAATATTTATATACAGGCGTTAAAGAAGAACCTAGACGCCTTCATGAAAAAACTAATAACCCTAGAAGATTAAATATTGTGGTTTTATTTAGTTGTAATATTTTATTGGTCAGGGTTTTATGTAATTTTCGTTGACCTCATATCTCAAAATCAATCAATTACAGAATTCTGAATAAATACAATTAATCTTTAAGGTGAATTAAGTTTACCTCCTACCCTCTAATGGTTATTCTTACACAATTCAAGTAAACTGTCATCGAACCACACATGGCTAGTACATTTTTTTTTATTTACTTAAAGTTTAACATGTGCGTCAAACGCAGTAGATGAAAATTGTTGAATATCTATACTGTAGAAATGTACATATAAAAGATTTACGAGAAAGGCACCATGACCTTGCAAAATCAAAAGGTTCTTCTAATGTTTGTTTGTTTGTTTCTGAACTCTGCAATCTGTTCTGGGGCTGAAGCTCTCCCAACTCTTTCGCAGTTAATTTTTAACGTCCTACCTTACGCCGTCACCAGCCAAATTGAGGACGCACGAATACAGGTTCGATTTTAAATCCATCTGCACATTGCATTGCTCCAGCCAGCCTGTACTGACATGGACGATGGTTCGGCCCATGGATTCTGCACTCCAACAGGGGGTCATAGTTGTGTTCATCGTCATCACCGATCGAAATCAAGTGATGAAAAATCCCTTTTGCAACCCTCCCCCGTTGGGATTCGAACCCGGTACCTCCCGTCCCAAACACCGCAGCTTTAACCACTGCGCCAATTGCTCGGTTCTTCTAATGTTTATTGCACTTATTCAGACATTTGATTTTTTTTTGGATAACTATGACAAAGGGCAGTTTACAGCATAATAGTTTTTACAAAATACCAAAACAACCAAAAATACACTTGCAAAATCTCATCTTTATACAGTTAATGAAATACGCAATAAGAACTTACTGCACCATTGGTTTAAGATCGGCTTGCAGAATAGGATTGAGCCGACATACTCGCTGTCCGTTTATTTTATGAATGACATTAAGAATTTTAACCAAATCCCTGTTGAGAACAGGAAGCTGAGCGAAAGCTGAAAATCTTACAATTGGATCGAAAAGGTCTTTTACACCAGTTTCATTTCGTCCAATCATACTGATGTCATCTGTGTAAGCCATGACCTGGTTGGCTGATGATGACATTGAAATGTTGGGCAGAAGTGATTCGCTTTTGCGAACAATAAATTCTAACATGAGACTAAAGAGTATCGAGTACAACGCATCTGCTCACCAGAGCTGATTGCTACTTGTTTATATAGCTTGTTTCTATTTTTGACACAACGTACACTTTTCAATTTCAAGTATTCTCAAACATCTCAGAGCTAATTATTAACTTTCCCGATAAGTTGAGCCATTTTTTTCTTCCTCTTTCCTTTCTACCTTTTCTTCTTTTTTTTTTTATTTACTTCCTTTTTTTATAATTAAATTACAATTTACAAGTTAATTCTAGTTAAAATTTTACAATATGAGGTAATGTAATTTAATTTTTCTATAATAAATACAAAATTCTTACAAATATCAATAGACTTTTGTTGCATAATAATTACAATTTTATAATTTTCAGATTAAACTTCAATCAAACAAAAATCTTAACCACAATTCAAAATCTTAACCACAACCATAAAAAATATAAAAACTAAGTACTTACTAAAGTGCCAAACAATATTCAGACTATTTTAATTTTAAATTTAGATTTCTTGCGTATTCGAAAAAATATTTTATAGCTAGTGTTATTTATAATTGTGTTCAGATGTCTAGATCACTATTGAAAATTTGACCATTTATTAAACAGATATTCTTTGAGTTCAAACTTAAATTTCCTTATGTTAATCTGAGTCTTGATTTTTTCAGGCAGATGATTGAATAAGTTGAGACCTTTATAAAAAAGGTTATTGAAATATTTGTTTCAAAATGTTGCCGTGTGTTATAAGAATGTACGTCTTTGATTGTGATAAATAAGCTAGTACACTTGGTTAAACTTAGCTGACTTTTCCGTATGATCACTAGAAGGTCATAATTTCCAAGTATATCAATAGGCAAAATATGCGAAGAGTATATTGTCCGAGTTGGTTGCAAGGCCGGTAGGTATTTTATTGTTTTCATAACTTTCTTTTGTAATACACGTAATTCTTTAAAAGTATATGAAGGTTCACTGGTCCATATTGCGCTCATATGTGACAGCCGCGAGTTAACGTATGCCTGATATATCATCCAGGCGGTATGGCTATTAAGATGTTTCCTATTCTTTCTTAATGCCAGTTTAAATGCTCGTCAATTATTAAGGCTAGGTAAGTGGTGGACTGTACTTGATGATATCTATCAGTACCAATATCAAATTTGCCTGCAATGAAAATTTAAGACCACCAATGTAAATCAAGAAATGTTTCGTTATATTTATTCCTAATGATTATGATTGATGTGAAATTGCGAGTTGAGCCTGCAAATTTGTTAAAATTAAAGAAAGAAATCAAAAATTCCCGTAAATGGCGCTTATATTCGACTCAAAACTCTTCATTTTAACAAAAACAAATTTTTTGTTGCTGATACAAAATCGTTAATGTTTCAACGTTTTGTTGTTGGCAGAAGCCCAACATTATGATATAATATTTTACATCAGGCAATTTAAACCATAACTTACTATTGGTACTAGCATTTTTGTCGAATGGCGGAGTATTTTTATTCGGATTATTTGTGGTTCTCTCCAATAGTATGTAAGGCAGAGTATAGTTTATATACAATAGAGACGGTGCAAACGAGAGCTCTACCGTGAAATCGAATTTCTTGTAGTTGAAAGTGTTGAACATTGAGTAAATCAGAAAAATGCTCTTTTCAAGTGTCGGGTACCGGATCGATGATAACATGAATATTTTTATCCTGATTCAGAATGGCCACTGACCTCGCTCTGCAGGTATGGTTCAGTCCGGTAACTTTTTTTAGGATGTTACGTTAACTGCACTCATTGCTGGATTCTTGTACTCTTAATACTTCAGCCTTCTACCATTCGAACTTTTTTACTGTATAGAAAATAATTTAGCTTCTCTTTCGCTAGGCTTTATTCTATTGCTTAACAGACTAACACATATAATCAGTTTGACTTCGCGACGTCTTATGCGGATTTGTCCATGTTTTCAATAGAATATTTTTATAAGACATGAGATAGATAACATCAAATCGTGGACGATTGCAAAATATATCATTATTTCCTCAATATTGGTCGCTAGTTAATTTGGAAGTCTGATTTTGTAAGCTTTATACCGTTAAAGTCACAAATCACTATTCTGACGTCTTGTCTTAGTATGAATTCTTTCAGATTATCCAAATTGTTGCAAAATAAGTACTTATCTTTGGGCGAGCTTTTATACAAACGATTGACAAGTTGGGTAGTCGTATTCGTAAACGTATCTTGGACACATGATTATCGACTGTTTTGAGAACAAAAGCAACTAATTTCACACCGAGCAATTGGCGCAGTGGTTAAAGCTGCAGTATTTGGGACGGGAGGTAGCGGGTTCGAATCCCAACGAGGGAGGGTTGCAAAAGGGATTTTTCATCACCTGATTACTATCAATGATGACGATGAACACAACTATGACCCTCTGTTGGAGTGCAGAGTCTATGGGCTCCATGCCAGCCTGACGATGGTCCATGTCAGTACAGGCTGGCATGGAGCAATGCATTGCGCAGATGGATATTCAAAAATCGAACCTGTATTCGTGCGTCCTCGATGTGGCCCTCGATGGCGTAAAGTAAGAACGGTAAAATAACCGCGAAAGAGTTGTGTGAGCTTCGGCTCCAGAAAAAGATTGTAGGGATTAAAACAAAAAAAAATTAATTTCACCTGGGGTTCAAGAAGTAATTTAACATTCTAGACTTTCAAGTAATCTCCACTATTAGGCAAAGTATAGCCTCAGATTCAAGGTATTTAACTTTTGTCCATCGAGATTCAAGAGGAGCAATGAGTTCCAAACTATACATACTTTTATGACTTATATAGAACCTGGGCTATGATGTTGATTGATGCCATCTTTACAAAAAGCTACGTATGGTTGCACATTATAGTTTTCTCAATGACTATGTATACATTCCATGTGCCAATCAAAATGTCATTATAAAATTTCGTTGTTCCCAAAACAAAGCGTACAACTTTATGCATCGTCATTGTTATTCATAACCTCGAATAACACTGTTAAAAATCATCGGGCGTAATGGATGAGTATCCCCATTTTGCAGCGATAATTACATCAGATAAATTTAATGATAACATTTAATTTTATCGTAGCATATATGCTCAATTTAAAAATATGCTTCATTCATTTTCAAAAGTGATGTACCCACGACTGTTTGTCTTTTTATGTTGTATGGTCGAATATGTTTTTTCGGTACGTATTCCTGTATAATGTGTTCAAATTTCTAAAACTTGTCTTTAATTAATTTAGGCCAATTATAACTTGATCGCGAATCGAGTTGAATGCAACCTGACCGCGATGGATTTATGTCAGAACTCCTATTGTACGACAAAACCGATTAAACGAGATTTAATTTATATCGATACAGGGTGCTTTTTACCAGTAGAAATCGATAATGTTATGGTTCGAGTCACGTTTTATTACAAATTAATGACGTACCGTAAATTTTTGATCGACATAGAAGAAAATGTATGTGACTATTTAAATAATAAAAAACCAATGCACTTGCTTAATATTCTAGTTCCGACAGTTCTTAAAGCATCAAATTTTAACGAATGCCTTTTCAGGCGAGTATTTAAATCGTAGTGCGTGAATTATAATTCTAAAGAAACTATATTTGTAGGGTAAATTACAAATAAAGGACCTGAGCATTAATAGTGACCTATCGAGCTGATAGCAGTATCGAGCTGACATTACTATTACATCAAAAGGACGACGAGTAATTATGGGGAGTTTGTTTCTAACTGCGAAACTCAAAGGTGCAGATAAACATGAAATGGGCTAGCTCTAAAATTTTTTTTGTAATTCAAAAATTAAGCACAATTTTTCTGTTCGATATAGATCGAACTTTTAAAAAGTAAAAGTTCAAATTTGTATTAAGATTTTTATTGATAATTTTTGGGTGAAAGCATTGAATAGTCGATACCAAAAGGAAGCAGATGAATTTTGCCATAGCTTCTAGGTAGTTTGGTTATGACGTAATAATAAAAACTTCACTAATTTCGTCCATTTAGCAGCTTCACATGTTGCACTTCTTGCTACATCAAAACTATAAAGGCTTGAGCGGCTTTTTTGAAAGAGTCTTAGCCAGCAGTATCCTATAGCTATAGCCGTACAATTGATTCCAATTTAAAACTTTAAATGCAAAAGCAACATTACCTGTTGAATTCAGGAATAACCATTCCGCAATGGTTCAAGTCCATCGAATAACTACGGTAATAAAGGAAGCGTTAGGAGATAATAAATATTGCCCGCCGTATTGCTGGATGTATCCCAGGCCTTTGATAGGGTTTGGCACAAGGGATTGACATTCAAGATAAGCAAAATGCTACCACAAAACTATTGCCATCTGCTTGAATCATACCTCTTTGATCCCCAATTCAGAGTTATCCATAAAGAAACATTTTCTGACTTTTATCCAACGCTAGCGAGAGTTCGGCAGGGAAGCGTATTGGGACCCATCCAATGCTTTCTCTACACTGCGAATGTACCTTCAACGAATAAAACTTTCATCGGCATATTTGCCGATTCCAGTGGAAAATCTTCAACGAGCAATGAACAATGTTACTAAATGGACAATTGACTGGAAAATCATGCCTAATGAGTTCAAATCAAACCTTGTGACATTTACGCTTCGACACAAAATCAACAATCTACACATATATCTCAATGGAGTGTAAGTGCCGCAGGCTGAATCGGCAAAATACATTGGTCTGTATTTAGATTCAACTGGAAACATCACGTGAGATAAAAATCTGAACAGATACGATTAAAACAACATCAAATGTACTGGTTAATATAGAGGCATCTTTCCAAAATGTACCTGTATTGCATAAGACTAATCTATCAGACTATCTTCTAACCAATATGGATGTATGGTGCTCAGCTATGGGGTTGTACTTATAAATCCAATAGAGGCATTATAAAACGTAGTCAAAACAAATTTCTGCGAATGATCACCAACGTTCACCGATATGTGACTAACAGGGAAATACACAATGATCTAGAAATACAATTGATAGACGACGTTATCCGGGAATGTGATATAAAACATGAGAAGAAACTTCTTACCCACACCAACGTTGAAGTAAGGCGGCTCAAACGAATCAACCCACATGAACTAACCGTATACATATTATATCTCAATGGAACTGGACACTGGTCCAGGAGACCCACACAAGTTTATGTTTATCTCATAAGTACTCATGTTAACCCTACTATAATGAACTAATAATGTTTAAAATTGTATTAGCAAAGGGATAAATAAAAAATAAAAATTGTGGAAAGCAATACATAAATTTGCACGTGTTATACAAAAAAATCTTTAATAGAGAATTTTCCCATACATGTGAATGTATGCAATCCACTCCAAAAGACATTTGGGAAATTTTTAAAGAAAGATTGGATTTTTTCTTCAGTGCAAATAAAATTGTCGACGCTACAAGAAAAAGGGACGTGCTAATAAATTATATAGACACAAATGTATACAAGTTAGTAAGAGACTTGTGTAATCCAGCGTTACCCAGTGGGAAAAGTTATGACGAAATTTGCAGCATACTACAAAAACATTATGCACCGAATTTCTCAGTGTTCAAGGGAAGACCCAAATATTTTGATATTGTACAAAACAAAGATGAATCAACAAATGAATTTTGTGCTTGACTTCGGAGTGTAGCAGTAAATTGCAAATTTAGCGATCATTTAGAGCATAATTTGTTAAATAAACTGGTAACAGCAGCATTGCCTATATATAAAAAAAAACTGTTCGAAGAAGACGAAAAAATAAGCTTCGAAGACGCATTAAAGAAAGCGAATGCCTTGGAAACTAAACAAGAAGACATTGGAGAATTAAATTATGTCAATAGCCGGAATGTAAATAGAAACAAAGGATCGTTTAATACAAGAAGGTATGAGGATCATCATAAAACATCAAATAGAGGTAATGGTGGCAGTAACAATAACAACAAGGCACAAGGTAAAGATTTCTTGAATAAAACTACTACTAAGTATTAGTGTTAATAATAAATACAATATGTGTAGGAGATGTAGTAAATCTAATCATGAAGAAAAAGTTTGTATTTTTAAGAATTTAAAATGTTTAAAATGTCAAAAAGGAGGGCATAGTTCGAAAGTATGTAAAATGTTAAAAATTGTTTTGTATCAATGAAAGAAAACACCAATAAAAATAATGACGAACTATATTCGGATATTAATAGTTTATATAACTTGAGTTGTAAAAATGACAAGCCTAAATTGTTAAATATTAAAGTAAATTAGTATTAAGTTGGAAATGCAGTTAGATACAGGTGCAGCAACGTCGGTAATTTCAAAAGAATATTTAAATGAAAAGTTTGTCAGTTTGACTCTCGTTCGTGATGTTACCATACTACAAAGCTATTCGGGTGAAAATTTAAAAGTTCTTTGGAGCAATTCAAGCGGTAGTGGAATACAAGCACCGTACTAGTAACATGAAATTTATAGTGGTATACAAGGAAGGACTACCGATATTAGGTCGTGATTTTATACGGGAATTTGATATATCGTTTAATATTAATTCAATCGAAACGAACGTAACGGTTTCTTCAATGTTGGAGAAATATTCTAATATTTTTGATCCAGGATTAGGTTTATTTAAATTACATAAAGTAAAACTGGAGGTGGTTGATCCAAAGCCAATTTTTTTCAAACACGAGCTGTTCCTTTCGCATTAAAGGAAAGTACAGAAAAAGAAATAAAAGATTTAGAGAATAAAGCAGTTCGTAAAAAAATTGAAACATCAGATTATGGTACACCTTTAGTACCGGTGTTAAAGGAGAATGGTTCCATTCGTATATGTGGCGATTATAAGGTGACTGTTAATATGAGTTTCTAAAAAGTTTCAATCACCCTCTTCCACGAATTGAAGATTTAATTTATATGCTTACAAAGCAAAAATTTACAAAGCTTGATTTATCCTGTGCATATAACCAGCTGGAGCTTGACGACGAAAGCAAAAGGTATATTTGTTGGAGCACGCATATGGGAATATAACAAATGAACCATCTGCCATATGGGGTGAAATCGGCGAGCAGAATATTTCAGTTAACTATGGAGAAGTTGTTTCAAGGTATACCGAGCGTAGTAGCTTTCTAAGAAGATATTGGAAATAAAGATCAGGATTGAAGCTAAATAAAAGTAAATGCCAATTTTTTAAAAATGTAATTTCGTATTTGGGATTTTAAATCACAAAGGATGGTTTATGCAAAGCCAAAGAACGGATGAAAGCAATAATGAACATCAGATCACCACGTGGTATAACTGAAACTCGGTCATTATGTGGTTTAATCAATTATTACGGGAAATTCATAAAAAAATTTATCAATGATAATGAATCCGATTTATCAATTATTAAGGAATGATTTCGAATTCAAATGGAATGACAAGTGTCAATCCATTTTCTTTTTTGAATAGAATTAAAAAAGAAATGACATCGGATATGGTTTTGGCTCATTTTGATCCAAATCTTCCAATAATTCTAGCATGTGATGCTTGACAGTATGGAATCGGCGCTGTGTTAGCACACAAATATCCAAATGATGATGAACGTGGATGTTCATATCCCGCACACTGTCAGATGCGGAGAAGAATTATTCTATGAATCACAAGGAAGCATTCTATTATATATGCTTTGAATAAATTATACCAATACCTAATAGGAAATAAATTTTTGATTCGTACTGACCACAAATCATTAATATCATCGTTGGTAGAGCTGAAAGGGTTACAACAAATCGCAACTGCCCGTTTACAGAGATGGGCACATTTATGGTCGGGATTTGATTATACAATCCAATATGTGAAAGGTAACGAAAGCGGAATTGATTCCATGGGAAATTCCAGATAAACCATGGTCAAGAATACGTTGATCACGCTGGTCCACTATATAATACAATAATAAAGATCGACATGGTTTTGAAACTAGCTTTAAGGGAGGAAGTGTGTTCATTGCTAACAGCTAACTTTTCGTGAACAACAAGTCTTGCCCCACTTAGTGGGGCAATATAATTTTTTTTGCTATAATAATGTATTTAACTTTTATAAAGTTTTGCAATTTTATTTTACAAAAGTTTAGTCGAACGTAAGGCACAGCAAAAACTTTTGTGCTTGTCACATCTTTTGACATAATGCTTGAAGTAAAAGTATAGCGAAAGTTTAGTTTGAAAAGTCTTCTGAGGCACACAGCATAAACCTCATAAATACAATTAGCGTAAAATTAAGGAAGCTGTGTTTTTTATCAGGAAGAAGTTTCCAATATAAATAAAATTACCAACGGTTCACGATAAACAGGAACGCAATATAACAGATAGAGTGGGAAATAGATATTCAGTGCGCATTTATAACCTCTTACAAGTAATGCATTTGAATATTGGAAATCGTGTTAAACACGCACACATATAACACTTGAACACCAAGCCAGGAAGTACAAGTTATGTGTGAAATCTATATACCACAATGTATATTGACGTGGCATATTTAGAATAACCACCACGCGTGTAAACAAGTGCATTGAGAATTTAGTATTTTAGAGATTGAAATACTATATAGAGCCAAACATCGCTGAAAGAAATCAACCTTTAGCCTTTAGTCTCATGATTTTCTTATATATAGTTACATTACAATCCATGTCACGATCTAAAGTTAATTACTAAAAGGCATAGTGAATAGCTTCATGCTTCGTTATTGTAAATTATAATTTCGAATGACATAGCAATTACTACAGTAATTTAACCCTAACAGACATTTTGCAGTGCTAATTACATCAGATAAATCTAATTACAGCATTTAATTTTATGGTTTCGAACGAATAATTTTAAAAAATTCGTATTCCATTATCAATAGTGAAGAACCATGGATCAATTGAAATTACGGCGGTTTCTCTTTTTATTTTGTGTGGTCGAGTTTGGCTTTTCGGTTAGTACTCGTTATAAATATATTTGAAAATATTTCCCTTAATTCATGTATATTTTGTTAATTTAGGCGAATTATAATTTAAATATGCACTCGTCTGTGACTGATTTGTGCCAGAACGCTTATTGTATGACAAAACCGACTAAACGAGATTTAACTTATTTTGCTGCAGGGTGCTATATACGAGAAGCAATCGACAAAGTTATGGCTCGAGTCACATTTTATTACAAATTTATTGAATACCGAAAGTTTTTGATCGATAGAGAAGAAAATGCATGTGACTTTCTAAACAAGGAAATCACATTGCACCTTCTTAATATTATGATCCCGAAAATTATTAAGCTTTCAAGTTTTCAAAAATATCCTTTGCAGGTATGTCACTTAATCTTATAGTGCTTATACCTTTTAATTCCTGAAACAAATGTTTATATATAGGGTGAATTAATAATAAAGAATATGGACATTGATTCTGGCCTTAACCCTTTTGGTCTTCCAGCTGAACAGTATAAGTAAAAGGTGCAGCTAAACATAAAATGGGGTGAAAATTAAATTTTGTTTTTATTTTTTAAATAATTATAGTTTAAATTTAATTTAAAGAAACAAGAAAAGCTTATAATTAAAGCTTCGTTGGTGATCGGTGTCAATAAATTATAATATAGTTGATTAGAATTGGATGTTTATCATGGTTTTGGATGTCAAAGAGACCTATTGCGATTCATCATCATTGGATGTCAAAGAGACCTATTGCGAAGAATTCTATAAATCATATTGCTAAGCTATATAGTATATAGGCCGTAATCGTCCCATACCGCGTTTCTAAAACTACTTTTTGGACAACTTATTACTAATTGGCGAACGTTGTTGGTGGTCTGCCCAACGAACGTTTGTTTACACACAATTCGGGTTTTTCTAACACAATTATAGATTTATCTGTTGAAATTTTCACTGTAAAGTGTTTAGGTCTCATCAAAATGAAGTTTTTGTCGCAATATCTGTCCAATTTGTTTGAATATATCAAACACTTTTAACATTTGCGTATTTTTATTTTGCATTATGTAATTATTACTCGGTTACCAGAAATGCAATTGAAACCTTGGATAAGTATAGAAGAAAATTGAGCAACAGCGTCAATTTAAAGTAGAGCTCTCCAATATTATGTAGCACAGTAATTTAAAGTGTAAAAGAAACTAAAGTTATGCCGCCAAAGTTTTTGCATTTTGAGCTAACGCTTTTCTTAGATATACGCGTTCACTTTCCATTCATCGGATAATAGTTCGCAATGCCACATTGAGAATGTTTCCATTTTAGTCTCTGCATGATCAGTGAGCATTCCTCGTTGGATGGATCCTCTATTCACATCCCCGTAGTCTGTAATTGACAACTTTAAAATACAGAATTTGATACTTATTGAACTTTGAGAAAATCAGAAAAATGCTCCTTCCAAGTGGCGTGAAACGCATCGATGTAAACACGGTAGTATCTATCCCGGTCCTTGTGTAGTATCTATCCCGGTCCTACATTTTATACACAAAATTTGCTTTGATTACATTCGGATCGTCTTCTCTCCCTTCCCTTTGCAGGCAAATTCCTCTATTTACTGTTTGGGCGCCAGCCTGCACGCACGAGACTCTCTAGCTTTAGTTCGGTTGGCCAAGACCCTCGGGCTGGGTGTAACAAGGAAGCTGTGATTAGCGTGTTTTGCTCACCCTCCTTTTTCAGCAACTCGATCTGGTTGGCGTCCTTCCGCTTTCCACCTCCTTAACTGCTTTACGATGTCTCTATTTAGTTTGACTATTCCCTGCCATCTTCTTTACTTGATTTATTTGTGGTTTTATTTCCCTGTATGTAACGCGAACAATACTCATGTAGAACACGACTTGTGTATTAATATCAGTTTGTAGAACTCTAGGAATTTTAAGTTTTTCTATAAATCCTTTTTGTTAGGTCTCCTTTTTTGTTAACTAACTGCTTCGTCCCAATTTAGTAAAAATTTCCAGAATTATTGTACTTACATTTTCAAATTCAAGACAGTCGATTATGAAATGACTTTTAAAACAACTGGATTTTTTCCCCTTTTTTAAACCAGCACTTAAAGAAACGACAACCAAAAATACGGCACTGTTACAATTATACAAATTTCACGAGAATTTACATGAAACAAACTGGTAGATAATTTCTGCATAAGTTACTAACTTAAGTCAATATTTTTATTAATTGGCCAATAAAATGAAAATTGACACTTTCGTCATACAATTTTTTTTGTCATATTTAAATATTTATACTTATAATTTTTTTTAACCCATTTCTAATTTAGCAATACCTTTTGGTTTAATAAAAATATATATTTTAGACTTAAGCATTGTTCGTCCTCTGGATGAAACAGTAGCATCTATACGATATTGGCCGGTCGGTATTTCACTTAGAAAGTTAGCCGTATTCAAATTCAAGTCCTTAACTAGTATGTCACCCTTTACCACATTAAAACATAAATTTTATTAATAAGTACTAATTAATTGATTATCGATTATTATTAGATAAATACATTACCTGAATTGGACATGATCGAATATTCGAGACATTAAGAATTTGTGGTAAAAGTATTAAAGCAAAATTCGATTTTTTTTTGTTAATAAAATAATCGCAAATATTTTCTTCCAATTCGATTAAAAATTTACGATATTCAACAAATTTGTAATAAACCGTAATATGAACTTTAACTTCATCAAGCGATTCGTTAACATAGCAGCCAACATCAAGATAAGTTAAATTACGATTAATTGGTCGTCTTTTACAGTAGGTTCTTTTACATAAATCATCTTCAGAAATGAGGCAATCAACTCGGTTAAAAACGACATTATGATTTACCTAAATTAAATGTATATATTATATATATATATATATATATATATATATATATATATATATATATATATATATATATATATATATATATTTATATATATATATATATATATATATATATATATATATATATATATATATATATATATATTTATATATATATATATATATATATATATATATATATATATATATATATATATATCTATATATATATATATATATATATATATATATATATATATATATATATATATATACTCTATATACATACCAATAATCCGAATTCGAAGGAGCAAAATAAAATTATTAATATTTTTACTGTTCCTTGAACCATTGTGCTGAACTATTAAAAATCAACTGGCCACGAAATTTTTTTTCGTTTGTTCATAAAGTAATAAAATAACATAAAATGTGCAATTATAATTATCTGATGTAGTTTAAAAAATCACCATAAATAAAGTCATCAGAGATGACTTTATTTATGCTAATAAAGTCATAGAGATCTACATTTTTGAATATATATATATATATATATATATATATATATATATATATATATATATATATATATATTTATACATATATAAAGATATATATATATATATATATATATATATATATATATATATATATATATATATATATATATATATATATATATATATATATATTTATACATATATAAAGATATATATATATATATATATATATATATATATATATATATATATATATATAGCCCTGCGGGGATACGACTCTTCCGCATCCGCAAGAAATAAATAAAAATTATCGGCATACGCATTCATCCGCTTCCGCAAAAGCCGAAATTTAGTATTGGATCTATCCAAAAGATTAAAGTGATCGCGTTGGTCGTGAACTGTTTTTATAGTCTGAGACACTTATAACTCGTTTTCTAACGATTCATTTTCACAAATAATAAAATCGATTAGATTTGAATTCATCTTTGATGTATTTGATCATGTGTTAATCTGAACTCAACAGAATTTCCCAAGTATTGATTTGAAACGGGACCAGTAGAGATTTTGCTTTCAATCCAACTTAATGTCATATTTTTCTCAAGGGCTTCAAGCATAGTTAAATGTTTAAAGAGTGGATGTAAGAAATCTGCAGCATAATGCTCAATTTCTAATTTGTTGCAAGATAATGTAGCCCACGTTGTTTTGCTTCATGTAGTCATATTTCGTTGGTACTAACTCCTCTGAGATGATTATTAAGTTTTTCGTTGTTATTTGTTGTTTCTATGTCATTATAAAATTTCTTTGTTCCCAAAACAAAGCGTACAACTTTATGCATCGTCATTGTTATTCATAACCTCGGATAACACTGTTAAAAATCATCGGGCGTAATGGATGAGTATCCCCATTTTGCAGCGATAATTACATCAGATAAATTTAATTATAACATTTAATTTTATCGTAGCATATATGCTCAATTTAAAATATGCTTCATTCATTTTCAAAAGTGATGTACCCACGACTGTTTGTCTTTTTATGTTGTATGGTCGAATATGTTTTTTCGGTACGTATTCCTGTATAATGTGTTCAAATTTCTAAAACTTGTCTTTAATTAATTTAGGCCAATTATAACTTGATCGCGAATCGAGTTGAATGCAACCTGACCGCGATGGATTTATGTCAGAACTCCTATTGTACGACAAAACCGATTAAACGAGATTTAACTTATATCGATACAGGGTGCTTTTTACCAGTAGAAATCGATAAGGTTATGGTTCGAGTCACGTTTTATTACAAATTAATGACGTACCGTAAATTTTTGATCGACATAGAAGAAAATGTATGTGACTATTTAAATAATAAAAAACCAATGCACTTGCTTAATATTCTAGTTCCGACAGTTCTTAAAGCTTCAAATTTTAACGAATGCCTTTTCAGGCGAGTATTTAAATCGTAGTGCGTGAATCATAATTCTAAAGAAACTATATTTGTAGGGTAAATTACAAATAAAGGACCTGAACATTAATAGTGACCTATCGAGCTGATAGCAGTATCGAGCTGACATTACTATTACATCAAAAGGACGACGAGTAATTATGGGGAGTTTGTTTCTAACTGCGAAACCCAAAGGTGCAGATAAACATGAAATGGGCTAGCTCTAAATTTTTTTTTTTTGTAATTTAAAAATTAAGCACAATTTTTCTGTTCGATAAAGATCGAACTTTTAAAAAGTAAAAGTTCAAATTTGTATTAAGATTTTTATTGATAATTTTTGTGTGAAAGCATTGAATAGTCGATACCAAAAGGAAGCAGATGAATTTTGCCATAGCTTCCAGGTAGTTTGGTTATGACGTAATAATAAAAACTTCACTAATTTCGTCCATTTATAGCAGCTTCACATGTTGCACTTCTTGCTACATCAAAACTATAAAGGCTTGAGCGGCTTTTTTGAAAGAGTCTTAGCCAGCAGTATCCTATAGCTATAGCCGTACAATTGATTCCAATTTAAAACTTTAAATGCAAAAGCAACATTACCTGTTGAATTCAGGAATAACCATTCCGCAATGGTTCAAGCCCATCGAACAACTACGGTAATAAAGGAAGCGTTAGGAGATAATAAATATTGCCCGCCGTATTGCTGGATGTATC